>LOJH01001036.1:0-15537 GCA_001685095.1 Ellobius talpinus | reverse complement strand
AGACATACACACAGACAGAATATTGTACACATAATAAATAAATATTTAAAAAAAAGAAAGAAATTAAATGACCCTATTGTGTGCACAGAAAAAAGAAAAACAGATGGCTAGCTATATAGATAGCCTGCTTGGTTGAGGCTTCGTAGAGCAAAAAGGACAGGAATCTGCTACACTGAAGCTGCCAACAGCTCCTACCAGTGCAGAAACTGGCTGAAATCTTCTCGGCTTGCTTAACACCTTGTTAATCAAGTTTTGCCCCCTTAGATAAGTCTGCTGTGTGTTTAGTAGTCGCCAACTCCACACCTTCTCTCCAGTTTCTCTGGACTCTGGCTCAGGAGATGCTGGAATAAACAGATGTCTGCCAGGAGTAGATCTGTGCTCTGCCTACTGACTGTGTGCCTGGATAACAGTGGTTGGTCACTGTGATAGTATCCCACTCTCTCCCAGGACAGAAATGACCTTATCAGTATTCTTTCAAGTGGGGGTTATCCCCTATCATTATTCACTAAAATGAACTGTGAGTTAATATCAGTAAAGGTACACATGGTATACATTTAGGGAGAATAATTTTCAAAAAGTGTTTGTGAAGACATTTTCTCTTCCCATACTTAACATTTTCTTATTTATGCATATGTGCATGTCTCTTATGATTATCTTGAGTAGTTTGCATTAGCTTTTTTGTTTCGTTTGTTTTACTTTTTCAGTTTTCGAGACAGGGTTTCTCTGTTTAACAGTCCTGGCTGAGGACTGGAGAGATGGCTCAGCCGTTAAGAGCACTAGCTGCTCTTCCAGAGGACCTGGTTTCAATCTCCAGCACCCACATGGCAGCTCACAGTGTCTGTAACTCCAGTTCCAGGGGATCCGATACCCTCACATAGACATACATGCAGGCAAAACACCAATGTACATAAAATAAGAATAAATAAATTAAAAACAGCCCTGGCTGTCCTGGAACCTGCTTTGTAGACCAGGTTGGCCTCAAAATGATAGAGATCTGCCTGCCTCTGCCTCCCAAGTGCTGGTGTATTAGTTTTAACACTAAGGATATTAAAAAAATGAATAAATAAAATTTAGTTTTACTTATATGTATGTGTGTGAGCCCGCATGAATTTATTTGCAGAAGTTCATGGAGTTTAGACAAGGGCCTTGAAGCCCCCTAAACTGAAGTTGTGAGCCAACATGTAGGGGCTGGGAACTGAACCTGCATCCCTGGCAAGAGAGGTAAGCCCTCTTAACTGCTGAGCCATCTCTCCAGCCTCCAGTCTGTTTTTTGAAATGGGGTCCACTCTGATGGCCTGGGACTCACAACGACCTCCTGTCTTGGCAGGTAGTCTTATTTATTTATTAATTTAGATTTTTTTCAGGACAGGGTTTCATCTGTAGCTTTGGAGCCCAATTTATCTATCTATTTATTTAGACTCCCCCCCACCCCCGAGACAGGGTTTCATCTGTAGCTTTGGAGTCTGTCCTGGAACTCGCTCTTGTAGACCAGGCTGGCCTCAAGCTCACAGAGATCTGCCTTTGGCGCAGGTAGTCTTACATGTCTTAACACAGGCGTAGTTTGTGGTGTAAGGTAAGCAATTAAAGAGACAATTACTAGCAAATCTCAATTAACAGAACACACAGCCAACAGGCCAGTGACAATCTATTTCTTACCTTTTGGTGCTTCTGGAACTCCAATCGGGCAAATGATCTTCCTGATACAATACTCAGAACGAATGCCATAAGGACCCACATCACGCCTCTTAATTATCTCTGTGGTTGTGATTTCAGTTTCAGATGTTTCTATGGGAACATGATTTACACACTGTTAATAATCATCTGAAATATGAAGAAACTTAGAACATGTAGCACTCGGTACTTCTTTAAAGCTGTGGATCTGAAATGTCCTTTCAGAACATCTGGTTCATGAATAAGCACAGCAACACTGCATGACGACAACAGTGAGCTTCTTCCCAAAGAGGCTGTGGCGCTGCTGGTTGTTTCTGCAGCACGTTCTGTGCTGCTCAGGTAGATCATCCCTTTGCTTCTGACACACTGCAAGGGTTCCCTCTATAGCCCAAGTTGGTATAAATCTTGATACATAAGCCCAGGCTGGCATCAAACATGTGGCGATCCTTCCACCTCAGCATAAGTGATAGGAAGAAAAAAATGACATAAGGTCCAAGTTAACTCCCAGAGGCAGCACCCAGTCAGAGCTATGTTTGAGGATCCAGGAATCTCGGGTTAACTGACTCACACTCTGGAAGAATAACTATCATTTCAACATTTACATGGGTCTATGTGTGCTGACTCACCTATTATAATGTGAACCTTGCTCCTTAACCTTGACTTTATGGCACTTGGAAAACTTGAGCAAGGTTAAAGTCTACAAAATAAGACAAGCATTAAATAAATTCAGTGAATGGCACCTGATTTGATTTGATTTTTGTGCACTGCTAGGGGTCAAGCCCAGAGCCTTGTACATGCTAGGTGAGAGTTATAGCCACAGAGCCATTTTTAGTTTCTTGGTTTGTTTAAGACAGTTGCTCTAGCTGGCCTTGAGCTAAGTAACCCAAGCAAGTCATTAATTAGGTCCTCTTGCCTCAGCCTCCTAAGTAGCTGACATTATGAGCCTGTGCTGCCAGGTCTGGCTACCTCTTCTGCTACACGGCCTCATGTAACTGAAGATGGCCTTGAAGTCATAGATGAGGATTACCTAGAACTTTCGATCCTCTCTCTTCTAGCTCCTCAGTGGTAAGGCTACAAGCATGCACCACCACAGCCAGGTTATGCAGTGCTAGGAACCTAACACGGGTCCACACGTTAGTGCAAAAGATATGCACTCTAGCAGCTAAACTATATCCTCAGCCTGTATCTTTTAAACTTAAAGTCCAACTCCCTTACCTGTCCGTGTAGCTCCTCCTCCTGGAGGAGCTTTGGCTGCCATGTCATCCCATCTCAAACTGGCCCAAAGTAACCGTAACATCAGGCTCACTCCCGCTAGAGATTTTACGGTCTGAAGTCTATACCTGAAAGAACAACCCAGATCAACTACATATAAACATACAAACACACACTCACACACTCTCTTCCTCTCAAGGAAACTGAAGGACATGTTTGTGGTGCTCACTGTAACCTCAGTGTCTCTAACATGGCTCTGGAAGACTGTGGCATTACATGTTCTTTAAAGGAACAGCTTGGAGTTCCTAGGATAACATTTAAATCATCTAGATTCATTTCCAATGCCATATAAATAGGTAAGGTTTTATCTTAAGATCAATAAGACAATAATATAAAGATTTTTATATTAATCAACTAAAATATATGTATGAAAAACTATAATCAATAACCATGTTACTAAATATGATAGAGGAATTTTGAAGATAAAACCAAGATAAAATAGTTTTTGCTAAAACAAAAAAAATCTGAAAATGTTTATATTTTATCAAAGAGTAAAACAAAACTAACACACTGTCAGTGCAAGGACCTTTTGGAACTGAAGGGAATTTTGTAGTCCACGATGGCTCTTGAAAATGAGCATTACACATACTATAAATACTAACAATGTGGTGAGTTTGAAATCCTATGAAGAAAGCCATTTCCAGAAACACACAGTCCTGCATCAGCTACTCTGATGAAGAGAAGGAATCCAGGCTCATGTTTTTCCACAAGCATGAGTATAAATTTACTAAATATGCCTTTCTTTTTGAAAGTAACACTAAAGACACATATGAAAATGAATTTACTCAATTTCAATGAAGATTTTATCCTAAAATGAAATTCACTGTAATTCATATAAAAGCAGTCAGTGACTGTCAATCCCTATTACGACCGGCATAATTAGATTCCCCTTTGGACATTTTCATACTACACGAAGTGAATATACTGGTTGAATGCAGTATAGAGGAAACCTACAGAGTGGAAATCATTTCCTTCACTAACAGGCAAATGGTTCATCTTAAGAGGACAATTTTGCACTGGGAAAGCAATGCTTTTTCTGTTACTATCGTGGGAGAAATGAACAACGTGAGAAGGTAAAGCTCTAGTCAATTGTTACTGAACCTCTGCCAATTTCTGTCTCCACCTGTGACATATTTTCTTCAGGTTAACACCCCAGGAATCTTCGACCCTGAACAGAGCCTTTAAGATGCTGACTAGTGCAGGGATATTCTGGGAGGAACAAGGTGTCTGTCACTTCAGGCACATCCCATGGAAAGTCTTGTGCCAGTTTGGTGTGTCAGGAAAACAGGCATTTCTTATTCTTTCTCCTTTGCTTGTTCTCTAGGGTCAAACAATAACTTCAAATCCTCATTCTGCCTGTCCTGCCTCATGCACCTCCACTGTTCTGATGACAGAACCCAAGGTCTTGTACTCTACCAAAGCCCCACGGATTATCAGTTTGCTGTCTCACTCACTCATGCATTCAAACAATGGAGTGCTGCCAAAGGGCCAGGACTGTGAACAAAGCTGGGATACAGAGAAGTCTATTAGAATCTACCTGTAAGAGCTGTAAGAGAAGCAAGTCCATAGGTCACGGGGGCACACACGAGAAGGAACAAAGTGTGTAAGAAGCACACACTTCTCGGACACTACATCCTGTGCAGTTATGGCTAGAGGGGTGGGTGCAAATGGCGATGGAGCTTGCATGGAGAAGAAAGCAGAAGTCAGAATGAGCTATGCCGGAGAGAAGGCTTAAAGAAAAGCACGTAAACTAGACACTCAGGCTTCCCTTCTCTCCCAGGGTCCTCAGGTGATGCAAGCTTCCCTCCCTTCCCTGCAGGAGAGAGCAGTCCACCAATCACTCAGAATAGCCCAGGTATAGAGCAGGACCCCTCTAAGAGTATTATGGGGAACAACTGCCAGTTTGAAATGACAGTGACACAGAGTCTTGCCAGGGAAAACAGGTATAAGGAAATGTATGTACAGAGGTCAAAAAGGTTTTACTGCACCCATGAGACAAGTGTCAATTTTCCTAAAGTGCTCAGCTTTAACATTACATTTAAAAATATGTATCACACATACAGCTGGGCCTACATGTAGTCTTAACTACCTATGAGGCTGAGGTGGGAGGACAGGAGTTTGAGACCAGCCTGGGCTGCATAGCTAGACCCATAAGAACCACCCCTCAACAAAAAAATGTGAATAAATATATAAATAAATAAATAGGTGAGAATCAATATCAGTTCTTGGAATTCTTCTACTAAGCAGTAAACACACAAGAGTAACACTCAAAGGTTAGTTTAAAAATGCACTTTACATAGTTTTTGTAGTATTTTTAAAAAAGTTTCCTCAATCAAAATAACACATATTTTTACCCATGCTTTTATTAGTTGGAAGTGATAGTTATTAATTTCAACTTCAACAGATTAAGAATGTACAGTAAGGTATTTCTTTCCATTAAAAAATGAGAGAGTGACCAACAGATATGATACATGCCAGCACATATCAAAATCCTCTAAGTAAAGGCGCCTGCGCTGAAGGCGCCCACCCAAGGGTTAGGATTGGGGCCTGGTTCTTTCTAGGCTCAGAGGACAGTGCTTCCCAGCGAAACTATGTTGCACTTCAGAACACAGGAGCAGAAAGAACAGCTCCCACCTGCCGGGCATCTGAGTCCAACTACTGGTGTGTAGTAACTTTTCCAGTGGGAAAGAAGTTACCTGCAGGACAGTCAAGGGTGCACTTTGGGACCGCTCTCAATGAAGAAAGCAGAAAAGTACAGAGCAATCCTACAACTCCATGAACTGCAATGAAGAGTTCCTTGATTCCCTGCAGGATTCTGCAAATCCTTCATTGCAGGCCCTGCAGAGAAAGTGTACTTTTCAGCTGTCTCTAGTGCATGTGCCATGGAGTGATGACATCTTACTTCAAATCAACGATGAGGCATAAAAACGTGCTCATACAAACGATGAGTGGTCACGAGTCAATGAATTCCTTTAGGGAGAATTTGCATTTACACCCGTTTTGTGGTCTTTTCTGACACTAGTTAGCTGACTCCAATATAAAGAACATAAAGAAGAATGACGGTAACTGAATCTGGAAATACTTAAGACACGCTGAAATGAAGTCTTAAGAGAGATGGTGCCCTGCTCAGTAACCAGCTGGAATGACCACTAACACTAACTGTAGCTTAGATCACGCTGCTTTCCAAGCTTGCCATTCTTAATGCTTATGTTCATCCCTCATCCCTCTCAAAAAGGGGGAAAAGACAGAGACAGAGACATGGAAAGGGACAGAGCCTGGACAAGCATGTGGAACACAAACAGCACATGAAGTGCTGGCTGGGGTTAGGAAAAGCAGGTACTGTGCTTAACCTGGCCTCTGTGGTCAAAGGCAAATTACTCATGTCCATAGGAGAACTTCTAAGCCCCCTTTCCAGTGAAAAAGGAATATGGATTAACAACTGTCAATACTATAAACTGAGGCTTGTTCCCAAACACAAGGACCCAGAGCATTCTGAATAAGACTATTTCTGCATTTTAAGACATTTCCTAGGAATATAGCCTATCTTTTCTTACATAAATAACAGAGAATTCCAAAACATGTTTATCATGCAAATAAATTTCACTAGGAAGGTCTGATATGATTGATGGGCTTTATGAAATTACAGGCATGTTTTTATGAAACCCAGGAAGTGATCATCCAATTCTGTGGTTGTTGTGGTGCAGAGCAAACAACATGCAGTAACTTGAAAGTCAGACCATGAAAACAAGCTTGGTGTGTTCTCTTGTCTCGTGGAAGTAAAAATGGACATGCATATTAAAAGAATCCCTTACATTTTCGGTAAACCCGCAGCTGCTGGGTAAACGTTAGTACCACCCGCTGGGCAGAGCTAGAAGCTTTCTGTATCTCATTTCCATCACTAACCCTGGCCATTACATATATGCTTCCCTCTCTTCTAGGCGCTCATTTTTACTTAAAAATGCGATTTTCAAAAACTTCTTTAGCCCCCCTCCCCCAAATAACATATAAAGTACATACCTCCATGTGATACCAAAGGTTGGTCTAGGAGAAGGGTATGGCCATATGTCCAAGGCAGGTTTTGCATTATAATTAAAGTAAGGGACTTCCCGGATCCCTCCTCTCCTGGCCAGCTTTTTCAAGTCATCGTTAGGTAACACGAAAATGCTCTTTTTGCTGCTCTTGGTAACAAACTTCCTGTAGGACGGCAGGGCTGTTCCGGAACGGGTCTTCTTGGGTCTCGAGAACTTCATCAGTTTCACCCTGTCTCTTGTGGAGTATTCTTTGCTCACTGTCATAGATGTTACCAGCGTGTTTCCTGCAGTCTGGGAGTCCGTCACTGTCGTGGTGACCACGGTTCTGCTCTGCTCCTTTACAGAGATGGTGTCAGTACCGCTCTCTGGGCAGGGTGTGGAGAGCTTTGTCACAGTGGTAGTGGTAGTTGTGACAGTGGATCTGGCACAATTTTCTGTGGAAGAAACCACAGTTTGCTTGTCTCCTTTTGCTACCTTAATGACAGTTTTTGATTCTGTGGCAACAGTGGATGTCATCGTGGTGACCTCGGTGATGATTGTTTTCCTTTTGGATTCTCCATTGACATTCCTGTCCTTGCTGGAGGGCAGACCATTTTCATCCATGAAGTCATTACTAAGGTTAGAAGCAACAGGAGATGGGGTAACCTTCTTAACCTCTGAACTCTCCGTTTCCATATCTTCCATCTGATTACATGAGTTACTTTCTGGGCAAGGGGCTGGAGGTATGGTTACCTGGGTACTGTCTGACTCTTTGGTGGACGGTAGGGTGTGTAGGCTGTCTTGGTGATTACCTTTGGCATCTGAAGGACTCAGTAAATGTGAGTTGGTTTCTGAACTGTTTTGTTCATTGAAATCTTCCATGATGATGTCACCATTAACAAAGGGCTTCACAGCAGATTCTTTAACAGCCAGTGACTTGATATTTCCAGGGATGACTTTATTGACATTATTGACCTTTGGTTCAACAGGAACATTCACAGCTTTCCCTTCAGAGCCGTCCTTCACACACTGCCCTTTCAGGAACCCCTTAGCTTTACTATCTTTGCCATTTATCTGGAATTTATTTGCCTTCTGTCCTTTCTTTTCAGAATCTCGATTTTCATTATTCTTTTTGTCAGTGATATGTTTTAGGCTTACTTGGCCAACACATTTGTTAACTGATCTCTCGTCCAGCTTCTGGTGCTGCCCTATTTTTTTACCATTTGCTTCAGTTACCTTACCCTGTAGTTTATCTTCACAATTTTCAGCAGATTTAGGAACTAACTCATATTTTGACGGCTCCACACTCTCCATGCCTTGGTCTGGAGTTGTAAACTGCTCAGAGATACATTCATTGCTATTCTGAACAATCATGTCTTCTTCACTGCTATCCTGAATAGACATAGTATCAGAACTATTTTCCAAAGTGCTATTATATTCAGAGTCACAACCTGGTTTCCCATCAAAGTCCACTGCTTTTGAGAAGGACCGGGCATCTCTGTCACTGGTACTTTTAGGTACTGATACAGGTAAAGTACTCTTGGAAGAAGGCACAATGATGCTATCTTCCTGTGGGAGTGGCTTTTTGCTCTTAGAGATCAAGGTACCAACATCATCTACACTGGCTGGTTTAGAGTCATCAATGAAAAAGTCACTTCCTTTTGTTTTAGTCTGACTTAGTTCCAGTCCCTTACTGGTGGGCTCTGAGACCCTGACATCAAGGTCACTTTCAACAGAGCTCTGTCTGTGACAGTTTGGCCCTGAACTCTGAACAGAGACACCATCTGACACTTGATCTTTCTGATAGAGTTGGTTTGTACTCAGACTAGTATCAGTGAGTCCAAGAACTGTGGAATCACTTGATGAGCACCCCTGTTCTGAGTCCCCAGGGCTAGCCTGGCTTGGACTGGGGCTCTGTTCCTGTCTAAGCAAGTCACTCTGACAGCCTTCGCTGGCCTTTGCAGTTACTGCTGACTCAGAGGGGCTTTGTAGAGCACTTATGGGGGGCTTGCCTACTCCCTTCACCCCACTCTCCAGCTTCAACTTTTCAAGACGCTGCTTCTCTTCCAGTGTGAACTGTCGAATACGCCTTTCCAGGAGCCCGTCCAGTTTCGAGGATTTTGTTTTCTTTTTGTAACTAGTCCTTAGATGGAACCCCTCACTGACATTGACCACATCCACTTGAGTATTCTCCTGACAGTTTACATGGGACTCTGTTTTCACATTATCATCTATCTCCATTGGTTCTTCTTTGAAGGATTTGTCATTATCAGACTCCAAAACTTCTTTTACATCTGTGAATTAAAGACATTGGTAAAAACGTAATTTTCACTATGAAGTTATTTTCCTCATGAGAAATTCTCATTTTCAGAAGTATCTACTATTGTTATTTTCATACATAGAGGTAGGTCATGGACATCGCTAAACTTTAAATGGGGCTAAAAAATACATAACATTTCAAATACTGGATGATTCTGATTTTTGGTACCTAAATTGATGGGATTCTATACTGGGAAAATGACTTAGCCTATGACAGGCTATTGAGTGTGTACATTATACCTACAGTATGGTTATCAACTGTGCTAAGCTGGATGGAGGTATGTCACCCAGCACTGGGGGGAGGCAGAGGCAGGAGTAGCACGAGTTTTGAGGATATCCTAGGCCATTCAGCAAACTAATCTAAACCAATTTTGGCACACGTGCTAAAGGCATCTATTGGTTTAAAACTTGTATTTGTTTCTTCCGTTTTTCTTTTTTGCATTAATGAATTATTTAATTCTCATTTCTCATCAATTAACTAATTAGTTATTTTCACGCAGGGGGGTCCTGGAACTCACTGTGTCTACTAGGCTGGGTTTGCAATGACTCTTTATCCCCAGCTTCCGAAGGGCTAGAATTATAGATGACTTGTTTTTGTTTCTTTTCATTAGTTAAAAATCTCCTCCAGTTCTATTACTTATAAACAGTTCAAAATTAGTATTTGATTTGAGCAAAAAAGTCAGATTTTGGGCTGGAGAGATGGCTCAGCGGTTAAGAGCATTGACTGTTCTTCCGGAGGACCCGAGTTCAATTCCCAGCACCCACATGGCAGCTCACAACTGTCTGAAAATCCAGTTCCGGAGGATCTGACACCTTCACACCAATGCTCATAAAATAAAGTTTAATAAAAAAACAAAAAATATTTTTAAAAAAGTCAGATTTTTTTGGATGTGTGGAGAAACGACATGTGATCCAAGGAGTCATAAGCAGTCGAGACAGAAACTGTTTTGTGTCTCACTCTATAGCCCCAACTAGCCTCAGACTCAAGTCAATCTTCTGCCCGAGTCTCCCAAGTACTAGGATTACAGGTGCGAACCACCATGCTTAGCCTATGTTTTCGTTTTATGCATGTATGTTTGCTTAGGTTCCTCTCTGTGTATACATATGTACAGTGGGTGTGGGTGCAGATGTGTGTGTGTACAAGCGTTTATTTACATTTATGTACAGGAGGCCCAAGGCTGACCTCTGGATTCTTTTTCAATATGTCTCCATTTTATTATTTGAACGCAGAGCTCACCAATACAATCTAGTTAGCAAGACTCTGGATTGCAGTGCTGGCATTTCCGGCAGGCCACCAGTGCCCCAGTGGCAGGTACATGGACAGTGGGAATACAAGCTCCTACTCCTCATGCTTAAGCACTAAGCACATTTCCCAGGGTGCCATCTCCCAACGTTTTTATTTATGTATCTCACTGGTCCTAAACTTTCTCAAAAGCTTAAATATGGAGCCCCCATACAATCTAGCAATTCCACTCCTTGGTACACCACTAAGAAGTGAAAACCTGTATGTACAGAAATACTTGTATATAAAGCTGGTGAGATGGCTCACTGGGTAAAGGCTTTGTTGTCAAGTAGTATGTGTGAGGTCCTGAGTTCAATCTCTGGGACCCACAAAACAAATAAATTAATGTTTAAAAACAAAATGAAACAAACAAACAAACAAAAACCAACTAAACATTAGCTGGTTATGGTGGCACCTTTAATCCCAAGCACTCAGGAGGCAGAAGTAGGTGGATTCTCTGTATGTTCCAGACCAGCCTGCTCTACATAGTGAGTTCCAGGCCAATCAGAGTTACATGGTGAGTTTCTTTCTCAAACAAGGAACAAATCCTAAAACTTAAAGTGTCAGTGTTCATAACAGCTAGAAACCAGAATCAGCCAATTATTCACTGATCAATGACAGGACAGATGAACTGTGGCCTAGCAATACAGTGGAGTGTTCTTTGGAATATGCTACAATATGAATGAACCTTGAAAACATTGTGTCAGATTAAAGGAGGCCAATAGACTGCCTAACTTCATTTTTAAAATGTCTAAAACAGACAAATCAACCAAGAATAGACTGATGGATTGGGATCAGAAAGCGACTTCCTTTGGCATGATGAAATGCTGTGGAACTGTCATAGATGCTGAACAAGTCTGTGAACATCTACAGCATTTACAGATGGCACAGGCAATCACCCACTACATGAATTACACTCTTATGAGAGGGTTCAGTATCTTGCAATCACCCACTACATGAATTACACTCTTATGAAAGGGTTCAGTATCTTGCAATCACCCACTACATGAATTACACTCTTATGAGAGGGTTCAGTATCTTGCCCGTGGGACCTGATTCAGGGCATTCTCTTCGCCCTGGCCCCACCATCCTGGCCCCTGCTTACCGTGGTCCTTCTTTTCGGACACCTTGGAGAGCTCCATTGCACTGTCGTCTGCTGCTGCTGCAGCCTCAGCATCTTTAGCCTCATCTTTCCCAGAATCACATTCTGTCTTAATTTTTTTTGGACTTCGTGGACTTTTTCTTTTATCTGATTCATCCTTATTATCGTCTGTATTATTTTTGGCTAAAAAGAATTACATGTATGGCAACAGACAGTTGTAATATTAGAACTTTTATTTTTAATTTGTTTTTTGAGACAGGTATGTAGCTCTGGCTGTCCTGGAACTTATTCTGTAGACCAGGCTGGCTTCAAACTCACAGAGATATGCTGGGATTAAAGGTGTATGCCACCACATCCCAGCTTATTTTTATTCTTGTGTGTTTTGTGTGTGTGTGTGTGTGTGAGAGAGAGAGAGAGAGAGAGTGAGTGCGTGTGTCTTTATGTAAATCTGTGTGCAGATGCCCACAGGGGTGAGAAGAGGAAATAAAAATCCCTTAATAGCAGGGGGCTATTAAGCTACTAAATGTGTATGCTAGGAACCAAACTCTGGTTATTTATAAGCCCTCTTAACCTACAGTCTCCTAATCTAAGAACTGAATGGATCTAGTTGAGATAACAACCACCAAGTATTACGCAATAAGTGTATTTCATTATTTCTAATTAAAAAAACAAAACCAGCAGGGCAATGGTGGCACACGCCTTTAATTCCAGCACTCATGAGGCAGAGGCAGGAGGATCTCTGGGAGTCTCAAACCCCCCCCCAAAAAAGAAAAAAAACCCACAAAACAAAACAAAACCCCAAAAATTAAAAACCAAACGATGTACTACACACATGCTTACACTTAAGCTGATGTCAGATGGTGAGGAGTGGCACTCAAGACATGACATAAACAGAAAGGAGACATTTTTGAGCTCTATAACTCAGAATATTGGTGCTATTGGTGCCTGTCATGGTGTCCCTATTCACTTTCCTTCTAGGTTTATGTGTGTCATAGTACTGAAAATGTCAACTAGTACTGACTATAAAGTCTTGGGGTAGGTAGAACAAAAAAAATCCCTATTTTGAATATAATTACATGACTGAGTATTTTTAAAAATTACTTTCTCTCGTTTTTCTGTAACTAAAACCCTGCATAGCAAAGCCTTATAAATAGGGTAATTTAGGGGCTGGAGAGATGGTTAAGAGCATTGCCTGCTCTTCCAAAGGTCCTGAGTTNGCCCTCTTCTGGCCTGCAGACATACAGACAGACAGAATATTGTATACATAATAATTAAATATTTAAAAAAAGACTATAAATAAGGTAATTTAAAAACCTTTAGTTTACGGGGCTGGAGAGGGCTCTGCTGTCAACAGCACTTGTGGTTTCTGCAGAGGACCTAGGTTCAGTTCCCAGCACCCACATGGTGGCCAACAGTCATCTCTTAACTCCAAGTCCAGGGAAGTGAATGTCCTCTTTGTGGGTTCTGTGGGCAACAGGCATGAACATGTGCTGCACATAGATACATGAAGGTAAAACACTCATAAACATAAAATATAAATAATCTTAAATAAGAAAACTTTAGAACTTGTAAATTAGTAAATCCCAACAGTATTTTCCACATGCTTTTAAAATTTTCATCAGGATAAATTTATCTGAAATAAGGCCAGTAAACTATGAACTTCTAAGAAATACTACTGGTTAGAAGTGGTCCTACAAACAAAAGACAACCAGCAGCAGTGGAAACAGCAGAGATTTCCTATTAGCTATAGCTACTGAAACAGTCCATTACTCACCTCCTTCAAAGGTCTTCCTGTAGTTCACATTGGTGTTGCCTGGTAATTTGGGAAGGAACCTATAAACATGTGTTTTACTAATCCAACTCCAGCCACCATACCCTGTCACTCTGTATTCCTCTCCTTTTTGTTTCCAAACCTGGTAGAAATGAAAACCGAATGGTTAAAGAAGCACACTTGGTATTAGAGGTATCTGCCAAACACAGGCCAAGAATCAGGCAAACTGAGCCAGAGATATGGCAGAGTGGGCAAGGACACACAGGGCGAAAACAGGAGAACCAACTACTGCCAATTATCCTGCAACCTCTGTATGTGCGTGCGCTCTCACAGTCACAAAAATAGATAAAAGTATAATTAAAGAATCAGGCAAAATTAATTAAATTTACCAAATAATTTTCAGTTGGAATCTAAAGATTTATGAAAGATTGTAACACTGCTATTAAATTTAACAATGTTTTTATTTTTATTACTAATTTCAACAAATTGGTATTAAATTCTAAAAGAAAAATCAAGCTTACAAAATTACAAGATGTGTTCATACCACCTCATTAATTCAACAGTTACAAAGTAAAGCAGAAAGACTGCAAAGGAGCGCACTGCAAGCCGCAGGGCCAGTTACCTGGTGCTTCACTGGAAACGTGTATTTTACCCATGTGGCCTGCTGCATCGTCTCCTCCTCCTCCTGTTTTTTCTCCTTTTTTTTAACTTTCTCCTTTTCTTCCCTTTCAATTGATGTCATCCTATGTAACCTAAGAATACACAGATTAAAAAATTAATTTTGAAAAAGGAAAAAGATATGAACGTTATACTGAAAATTAGGAAGAAAACCAGAGAGTGCTTACTTATAACCCTACACTCCAGACATTCCCAACAGACAAAAATAAGCAGATGTGGCATTCCCTAAGAGGAGAGATCAGAACAGAAAACTAGCCATAAAAAGGAATAGCCCTTCTAAACACCTCCCCAAAGAAACACTAACGTTTTATTCTTGTACAAGCCAACACTACGAATACCCATGTAGAATCCACTATTAAATAGAACTGACACCACATAAACAACTCAGACTATGACTTCTAACCAGCAAATACAAACACTAGGAGGCCTTTCAGGCCAGACACCTCTTATCCTTGTAGTGCTGGGGATTAAAGCACGGGTCTTCGGTATGCTAGGCAAGCATTCTACCACTAAGTCTTCCCATATCACAACACATTTTATTTTATTATTTTTGATTTTTTTGAGACAGGGTTTCATTGTGTATCCTTGGCTGTCCTCAAACTAGCTACGTAACCAGGCTGGCCTCGAACTCACAGAGATCCACTTGCCTCTGCCTCCTGAGTGCTGGGACTAAAGTTGTATGCCACCATCACCCAGTCGCACAACACAATTTTTTAAAATTAATTAAATTCAGTCTTGGTAGCAAAAGCCTGTCATCTCAGCACATGGGAGTCTGTGGTTACAGCAGGCGGGGACGTCCACTGAGATGCTGTCTCAAAGGAACAAACGAGGAAGCAAGCACTCTCCCTCCCCATCTTCTCCCTCTGTACTGAGGTCTCAACATGCAGCATCATCAGATACTGCCACTAGCGTGACAACTGCTGGGCAGAGTGGAAGGGGATGCCTGTTCCCTGTCTCAGAACTAGGGAGTAAAACAATAGGGGCTATAGCCACAGCAAGGTACAGCCTCAGGGATAGGACCAGGGTGGAACTGTGCCACCATCATCAGTTTCCGCAGCTTCCATGTGTATTCCTGAGGGACCAGCTCCATGTGTATTCCTGAGGGACCAGACAGTGACAGCGCAGATCAGCAGATCACGCTGCTGACAGGCACCCTGGGGCTCTTGGTTTCTGTCCACAAGCAAACAGATACAAAGGCTTCACTTTGCTTTGGTATAGTTCACTGTGATGTGTGCTAACCCTGAGTAAAGTTCTATTGCTTCGGCCACCACCAACAAAGTCTTTATGGGGAAAGACAGCAACAATAGTTCAATCTGTAGTTCAATCCTGTCTGTGAGACAGAAAGCCCTGGACACTACTGATGACCTGGAGATTTCAAAGAGCCCCATCAGGATGGGACCATGCAGCTCCAGTTGTCATTCCACACTACTGG
>LOJH01001035.1:19820-40191 GCA_001685095.1 Ellobius talpinus | reverse complement strand
ACAGAGTGAGTTCCAGGACAGCCAGGGCTACATAGAGAAACCCTGTCTCAAAAACAAAACAAAACAAAGAAAACCAAACCAAAAAGAAGCTCAGATTTTATTAATTGCATGTATTTCATTAACAATTTGATAATTGCATTCCGGTATTGATTTTCTTCATAATTTTGTTTTGAGTTGCTAAAAATGTTATTCTGAAAAGGTGTCCATAGGCTTTGTGAGACTCGTATAGGAGTGGTTATCACAACACGAGCAGCAAGTTTACTCAGGTGCTAAGATCTGGTTAAATGATATTCCACCCTTCGGTGGCTGGGAGGAAGACAGTGAGGGCTGAGTGAAGAGCCGGAACCAAAAACCCTGTTAGCCATGGGCCTGAGGATCTTAAGAAGAGAGAGAAACTGGCCAGATTAGTCCAATGTATAGAAAGTGAAGGTAGAGGGTCAGTGGGTGGGAGAGTGAATTGTACTCAATGTACAATGTACTGGAGGAAAGGATGGGATTCAGGTAGGAGTGGTAGGGTTATGATTGTGGAATAGAAAGTGGGTTTGAAGGAAGGTATTTTTAATGCAACCTTCCCCCAAAGTTCTACATGGATAATGATAATGATATTAGGATCAAGATAATGATATTGGATCAAGATAATGATATTAGGTATAATCGTTAAAGTAGTTTTCCCAACTCATCTGAAATATGTGCTTTATGAACACATTAAATAACAAGATTTAGTGATGTGTGTTCCTTTCTCTGTGTATCTGTTTATTAACATCAACATAGTATTGTGCATCTGCCGTAGAACAAAGGTTTGAAGACTCACTTCATAATCCTCCCAAAGCTACAGTACCCAAGGCAATCAGACGTGGGGACAAGGAGAGCTACAGGGATTCATGAGTAGAAGTTAGATAGCACGTTCGTCCATACATCTATCACTACTGACTTGCAACACACACTGTTCAACAAGAAAAAGGAACAGAAAGAGTCATTTCAACAACTGGTGCTGGTATAACTGGGTACCCATCTGCAAGGAATTAAATTGCATGAAACTCAAAATCGATCCACTAATGGATGATCTAGCACAATAAAGTTCTCAGAAAAAAATCATAAGAATATATTCATGGTGTCTAGTTAGGGAACTGTTTCTTAAATATGACACTAAAAGCACAAGAATAGCAGAGGTTACGAAAGTTAGACTTTACCAAAATTAAACACTTTCATGCGGTAGCCCATAAGATAGCTCAGCAGGTATTGTTGTCTTGATCCCTAGAGCTTACGCAGAGGAAGGAGAGAACAGACTCCTGCAAGCTGACTTCCATTTGCTGGCTCTAATATACGTGCACCATTCCTTATACACAAAATGATGTACAACAACGACATTTCTTTGCTGACGATGCCTTTAAGAACACGAACTGGCAACTGGACAGTGGAGGAGGACCCTGGCAAATCTTGCATCTGCTAAGAGATAAGCATCCAGAATGTAGAAAAACTTCTTGCAACTCAGTGTTTAAAAGACTAACCACCCAAAGAGAAAGAGAAAAAAATCCTGAAGATGTGAAAATGACCAACAAGCAGATGAATGCATGCCCTGTCTCATTAGCATTAGGAAAAATGCAAATCAGAAATCACAATTAACACTTCACGCCTGCAGCCCAGCTACATGAAAATGATAGACATTAGCAGGTGTCAGAGAGGATGTAGAGACGCTGGAACCACAATGCATGTCTGAATGGGAATATAAAAGGATGCAGCCACTTTGGGAAGACAGTCTGATGAGTCCTCAAAATGCTAAACACGGCATTGCTAAGTGACCCAGCAATTCCCAAGGTAGCACCTGCCCAAGAGAAGTGAAAACTTTTCTGCATCGAAACTCATGTTCAGATGTTCATCGCAATGCTGTTTATACTTGTCAGAAATAGGAAACAGCCCAAATGTCCATCATTTGGGGATCAATCAAGCAGAATGCGGCACACCCGGACAGTAGGATGTTACTGTACAATGAAAAGAAACATGCTATCGCTAGGGTGGACCTCAAGATTGTTATGCTGCTTGTAATCAGTGGGAGAAGAGTACCTAGTGCATGATTCCATGTATAGGCAAAGGGTCCCCTGGATTTGTACTTGGGGTAGTTATAGAGGAAGACAGGCAGACGGGTGCAGGCTTGCTGTGTCGTGGACTTAAGGGAGTGGGTGAAGACACAGGAAGCAGAAGATCTTAGAGGTTGAACTGATCTGTTTCTTGCACATTCTTTCCAGGTTCAGGCACCTACGAGCATTCCACAAGAAGGTGGTTTCTGGAAGCTTCTAGCTGGGTCACTTGGGCTCTGCCTGGCTGACTCTCTCATGGAGAATTTATAAGATCGAGCTGGAATTGCAAGGGCGATGCTCGCTATATTGTGACTTGGACAGAAAACAAAGGGAAGTAGGTGTCCAGGACTCAGGAAGCATGGTATCTGTGTTTTCTCTTCACTTCCAGAAACAGGTTCTGTTTTAAAGGGCTCTCGAGGAGCACTAACTACTCAAATCGCACACGAGGAGCACTAACTACTCAAATCGCACACGAGGAGCACTAACTACTCAAATCGCACACGATAGGTCAAACATCCTCTTTCTTCCTCATAAGCATTCCCTCCGAGCGCCAAGTGTCTGCTGTCAAGTTTAGAGCGGCCTTTCAGCATCATCATCTCTTTTAAATCTGGATCAGAAGGTGAACGAACATTCTGGAGAGGCTAAGATAACCTGGGTAACCATTACAAGACACACGCATGCGTTTCAAGGCCACCCGGCATTCCTAGTCTTGGAAACCTGCAGTGTAAAATTCAGCCCAAGCTGAGAACATGTAGTTTTCCCCACTTTGGTTTCCCTGATGAGAATTAAGAAGAGAGATTTAGAGAGTAGATAGGAGGAAGTTTCAAATCTGAAGATTATTTTTTTTCCGTCAGAATCCTCCTTGAACTCAATTACTGGGAGACTTGTAAAATGTATGTCCTCTTTCAAAGACAGTGCTGGCTTTGTTGACGGTAGCAGATTACTGTACGGCATCCTTGTTTTATTTCAGAAAATGTATAGGAACTGTGCATAACTAGGGAACCTGGAGACAGAGCAAACTGCAGGCTCAGACAAGAGAACGTAAAGCGCCGGGCAACCGAAAGCTCTTTTTCCCCCCCATGGTGAAAGCTACCGAGAAAGCAAGAGAGTAAAATTCCTTTGAAGGTAGACTGATACCTGGACAGAATGCAGTACTGAATCTGCACCCTTAGCCTCTTCAGATCAGCACCAGGGAGCAACAGAAACCAGGAAGTAAGCACAACTTCGTACCAGATCAGACACCCAAACAGGTAATCAACTAAAGGCAGTAGAGCACCAACTTTTGGGCCAGACTGCCTGAATTCAGATCCCCAAGTCTTTGTGTTTTATAAGTCATATGGCAATTTCTATAAATGCTGTATATTACCATACATTGTTAGCATTTATCAGTAGTTATTGGTATTTGTTGGAAGAGAGTGTCAGCACTGGTCAAGCCAGAACTAAATCTAGATTCTATATTTGATAATGAATATGATAACAGGATTGCTGGGAGGATGAAATGAGCTTGTGTGTGCATTGCTTATGACTCATAAGAATGGCATGCTAGATGTCAATAAATATCAAGTACTATCATTTATTGAGTTCCAGGTACATTCAGAGAATATCCCAGGTGTTAGAGAGACAGGAGTGATTAAGACAGAAAAGGTTGTGCTGGGCATGTCTTTAATACTAGCACTCAAGAGGCAAAGGAAGGCTGATCTCCGTGAGTCTGAGGCCAGCATGGTCTACATATGAAGTTCAAGGCCAGAAAGGATTACATAGGATTACATAGTGGCATTGTGGAGAGAGAGAAAGAGAGAGAGAGAGAACAAACAAGAAAAGAATGCTGTCCTTACAGTTGATTGGAATCTTAGTATGCCATGGCATGTGTGGTCCAGAGGCAAGTGATATCATTCTGGAACCACCACAACATCTGTTTCCTCCCTGCAATGATAGTAAACTGATTGATTTATAACAAAGATGTGAAGTCTGAATGCATATCCATAAAAGTGAAAGAGCAATTCTCAACTGTGGACAGAATCATGGCTGCCTAAATGAAGCACTCTTGCTGAGAGCAGTTGATAGGGGGAGATAAGACTGTCAGTCACTGGCTCTCCCTGGCTCTCCCCCAGGAGATGCTGAGCGTGCCAAGGTCTTTCCTCAAGGCTTGGGGGTAGCTGCCTTAGGAAACAGAAGGCGGCAGTGAGCAGGGGAGCTTCTGAGGGGAATCACAGCAGCTGTGGCTTGATGGAATTTTCTGTTTCTTCTCAGTCCTTTTAACCTTTACTGGGAATGAGGATGTGGCTTCATCATGCATTGTTAGTATTTTGTTGGGAGGGGTTGGTACCTCAGGAGTCAAGACTAGTCCTGTGGCTGGTCCTCTGATGAGTGACTTTGAGGAATTGATCCATCACCCTCCTTGATGGAGTTTGAAGGGTCAGTTTCCTCAGCTTGTCCAATTCTCATTAGCTGAGAAAGACTTCACTTGGGACTGTAAGGACATTAGATAGAACGAGTTTTTTTGTAAGTTTTTGAGACTTCCTGAATATTCTTTTTGTTTGTTTTTCAAGGAAGGGTTTCTCTGTGTAGCCCTGGCTGTCCTGGAAATCGATCTGTAGACCAGGCTGGCCTCTGTCTCTAGAGCTGATTGCTGGAATTAAAGGCATGTGCCGCCACTACCACCCGGTGAATACTCTTTTTTATAATTATTCTTTTTTATTGTGTATGATGTTTATATGACAGTTTCAAAATGCATGTGTGGAGGTCAAATGAAAGTATTCATAAGTGAGAGCATTCTTTCCACTCTAGATTCGGTAGATCAAATATAGGATGTCAGGTTTGCATGGGAGGTGCATTTATTTACCCGCTGAGCCATCTTGCTGGCCTAACATCTTGTATATTCTTCTTCTGGTATGGTTACTTTCCTTGGGACACTACTTTCCATTCCTATACCCCTGCTACATTGAGGGGCATTTGAAAGACACACTATAATTAATATACTCATCGAGATTCTGTTCTTTGCAACCTGTGGTCTTCACAGACTCGACCCTGAGAAGCGATCAATTCCCTGTGATTATTTGTCTTCTCTTTAAGGAACTAGAATCTGACTTAGGGAGAGTAAAACATAAACCAACCAAAAACACATGAATAACCTCCTGACAATCATGTGGAGAGCACTCATGAATTCTCAAATAGCCTAGTTATATATGGGACTTTACCCATTGTTCCTTTAGGTACTAACTATTTATCTTTCAAGGACTTTAATTTATACTATTACATTATGAGAGGCTGACAAACACCTTAAGTTCAGCAGTGAGAAGGCTGAATGGGCTCAAGTCTTTATCTGTGACCTTGGACATAGCCCGATGCCTTCTAAAACTCCCTTCCATATTATGAAAATGTGGGCATACTAATGTCCACTTGCTAGATTTCAAGAGACTCACATGGTAAGTGCTGAAGGAACCCACAAATATGTAGAGTGCTTATGGTGTACCCCCCACAGTTTCATACTTCCCTTCCCACCAGGAGAGCTGGTGGCTGGATACCAAGAGCTCAGTGCTGGTAGGCTTGATTGAGTTATTAATATGATCTGTTCTAAGTAATATTTTGTCCCCTTCTCCTATCCTGTCTCTTGTAGAGTTACCATTTACTATGGTCTGGCTCAAGAGATCTATCTAAATTACAAATCGAGAATGTGGCTATGTTATTCCATTGATTTAAAAGTCATTAATTACTCCCAGTTTCACACTGAAGAGGCTTAACTCCTTACTGGATTATGTATCTGACCGGCTTTGCCATCCTGGGCCTTCCATACCATGGTCCTGAGATGCTGCCCTTTCTCCGCTTCCTGCCCCATCATTTCCCACCTTGATACCAACCCCACAGTACCAGCCATCCAGGCTAACGCTTCTATGCAGCCAACTCTATCTGAAAGCTTTTTCAGCATCCTGTCCCAGGTTCATTCAGCTCCACTGCTGTCTCCTCCTGGAAACTAACTCTCCCTGACTAGGTAAAGGGCCAGGCACTGAGATACGTAGCTTCCTAGCCTCATGTTCATCATTAGAAGCTCTTGCTACTAATCATCAAGTGATCTGTTCACTAGATTCAGAACTATTTGAAATCAGATGGGATGCCTGTCTTGATATATCTGTTTCCCAGGTGCAGAATAAGGCACTTGGTGCTTAGTGGCTCTTTGAAAAAAGCCACTCAGTAATGAAAACAGAAGATTTGATGATGCGATCTTATTGCAAAGGTGATTTGGAGAGCAGAGAACCCAAACATGGGACAACGAGGGCAATCTGGGAAGCACAAGAGTAGAACATTGGTTGCCAGCACCCCAGGAAGATGGTGGGATTGTCAAAATTGTAGTTCTGGACATCCAGAGAGAAACTGAACCCAAGTAGATCAAAGTGAAGAGGACTGGAACTTCTGCTGCCAAAGATGATGCCTGAGGCAGCAAAACGAGAAAAATGCTATGTTTTCCCCTGGCTCTTTGCCTTTCATCCATCCTCCTGCTGCGGGCTTCCAATAGCTACACCTAGCTGGAAATCAACCTAATGACATCGCCTGTGGACACTGGTCTCCCTGTGATGAACGGATTCTTAGGGTGATCAGTCCATTGTGAATACAAAGGTGAGATGAGAAAGAAAGCTGCCTGATGTGCCAAATGCCTTTGTTTATTCCTTTAACCAGAATCTACTCTGGATACCCTGAGGCAGCCAAAGAGAAGCTGGACCCAAGCAGGGTCAAAGTGTGGACTACTGGCACTTCTACTGCCAAAGATGATGCTTGAAGCAGGGGAAAAAGGATAAAAACGCTACAGTTTCCCCTGGATTTCTGTCCCATATCCATCCTCCTGCTGGGGGGCTTCCATGAGTGCAGTTGCTAATGACTCTACTTGACTGTGGCAGGCACAGAAGATGATGGTGACTTCAAGATCACATTCTTGTGGATGTCACAATGTCCGCTGCTAGTGGATGCATGCATCTTCTCATTCTTTATGCCAGAAGGACACTGGGACTTACAGGAGCCAGAGTGGCATTATGGGAGTGCAGAGAATGATGATTACGGCAGATATATTAGCCAAGCTTTCATACTGAAGAGAACCATGTCACTTTAGTATCTCAGAGGCACTGAGAACGGAAGGGCATGGTTGGGAGGTTCCTGGTGTGGAAGTCGGTGAACACAGTGTCTACAGCTGCTGAAAACGGGTGGACAATTTGAGGTATCTCATGTGAAAAAAGACTTTCATTTCCAGCAGTTAGGTATTTAAGATGAAAGGAGCCTTTCATGGGATTAAATTATTTGAATTGTACCTTAATCTTAATGCCTTCCAATAGACATCATTACCTGTGTCATTCTATAAGGATAAATATGTCATGGAAATAAAATATTGAGCAGATAATACAGTCCCTGAAGAGTTCAGTCTATGCATATGCCATGCTCTACTTCTGTGATTCTCATATGTACCAGTCTTGTTTCCAAACTAAAATTGTTTTTTCACACATCTAAAATATTTCTACATATCTGTAAACAGAGAATACACATTAAACAACAAATTTCATGCTTGATTTTACTACTAAGCAAAGTGGCTTTTTGTATTAATTTGAGCTTTACAAGTTACATAATCATTATTTTAAGAGTTACCTTTATAAGAGGATTCAATTAAGAATAATAGCCATCTACATTTAGAATCTGAATGCATATTTTAAAACTGGAGGAGTCAGGTGTGATGACACATGGCTCTAATTTCAGCACTCAGGAGGCAGAGGAAGGAGGGTCACAAATTTGAGGCTTATCCTGTGCCATATGGTGAGATGCTATCTTCAACGACAGCAACAAAGAGGTGTGTCTAAATGCACAGAAGTAACAAGTCTTGCTCATACTTGTGATTATTTAATCACGTGGGCGTTGAGTGCAGATTCTTTCCCATTGCTAACAGCTGTACTTGGCGTGTGAAAATGCGTATATTCGCGAGCACTCGACGTGCCTTCTGCACACCATTTACCTTATAGAGCATTTCGTGATCTCTATTTCTGCTCCCTCTTCTCTCTCTTATCATCTGCTCTCTCCCCAGTGCCCACAATAGCACCTGACACAGAGCAAGCGCTCACTAAGGGCCTGTTGGCTCACTCGTTGAGTTACTCCATGCACAAGTCTGGATTAAAACATGGGACAGATCAAGTGAGCAACACCACTTGATCTTCCCGGGAAGAGTGCCGGATCTCCTTTTATTCCACTCGACTTGGCCAAGCTTTGAGTAGCCACTAATGCAGTGGTTCTCAATCTGTGGGTCACAGCCCTTTGAGGGGTCGAATATCAGATATCCTGCATATCAGATATTTACATTACTATTCATAATAGTAGCAGAATTGCAGTTATGAAGTAGCAACGAAAGTAATTTTATGGTCGGAGGGTCACCGCAACACGGAGAACTGTATTAAAGGGTTGCAACGTTAGGAAGGTTGAGAACCACTGCACTAATGTGTGCAGGTGACTCAAGGAAGAGGGAGCCTGTTAATTGCAAGCTGCTTTTCAGTTTTGCTGAAAGGCTACCACTATCAATTATAACATGTAGTAGAGGAGAAGGAAGTCCTGTCTATATGACCATATATTCCAAGATGTCTAATTTGTTTGCTGTAATAAGGCCAGGCTCTGTTATCGATGAATCAGTCATCTGTGTCTTGTATACTAGAGGATACCACCTAGGTCTGTGTCTCTGCATAATGGTGCTGCACACAGAGCTGGGTGATGGGCTGTATATTATTAAACTCCATAAACTGCTGTGCAAGGAGACAGTTTTTTCCTCTTTGTGATAGAGTTAAGTAATTTATACAGGACGACTCAAGCCCTGTCTCTCAGCAGCTGGCAAAACGCTGCTAAATCAATCCATATGGCTGGCCTCTGCACGAGGATCAAGTGTGTGTCCTGCATGGGTGAGTGACATGGGGCACCTGAGCCGCACCGAGTTCTTTCTTGCTGTAAATGGACTAGCCCTGGAGGTTCTGTTCCCACATACCTTGGGAGGATGAGAGTAGAAACAATTACAGGGTCAATTTAAACACAAAATAAATGCTTATCTCAATTAATTCAACTGAATTGAACTTTTCCTAGATTTTCCTGTCCCTGTGTGTTTGGCCTCCAGCATCTAAATACTGGCCTTAATGCTCCATTTCACTTTCGTGGCACAAAAGGCTTGGGTCGGAGAAAAGACATCTTCCGATAAAGGCAGGAGGTGAAGCCTAGGGCCACGGCGTGGACGTGGGGCTGGAACTCTTAGTTCTCTGGAGAACAAGCATGCAAGAGCTGTGTAACCTCCCATTCCTTTCCTGGTGCAGCTTCAGACCCCACTTTAACTCTTTTTATTTTCATCATATTTTTAAACAAATTTATAACTTTAAAGATCATCACAAAAGGACACCTTTCAAAGAATGTGGGTTTTAAAAGCAACCACTCTCCCGTTCTTTCTCTGTCCCCAGTTGGTTCTGTCTGATTGCAATGTATTAGAGAATAGTAACATAACATCACATTAATTTTAGAGGCATCTATCTATTTTTCAAAAGAAAAAAAGTTAAAAAAATGGTAGCCTGAGCTTTCTTCTTGCTTCCACAAGTGGTATTCATGTAGAGCTGTAGTTTAAGATATAATTTGATTCACATAGATTTATCTAAATTTTACAACTCAGGTTTTAACAGAAGCTTGATAGGGCAATATCTTGATTTTTTTCTTTAATTAACAGTAGGAAAAATGGATGGTATTAGCATGCCATACTTAAGCCATATGCATTCATTTTCCAGTTCTTCATTTTCCATTGGTGAGTATGAATTGTGAAATCAGGATGACCTAAGTTCTCACTGTGCCTTAAAGAGAACACTCGGTTTTGACTAACTCCTCTATCCAAGCCTTATTCTGTTACCATTACTTTCTCTTTATTAACAGAAGAGGGTCAGAAAGGTACACCCTTCCCCGTTTTAGCTGATCTGCTGTATAGACAGCTATAGGAAACAGAGTGTAGAGAGGTAGTCGTATGACTAAGGCCCCATTTACTGTATCCCTTTGGTGGTGACAATTGGCTGATAGATGGATTAGAAACTGAAGTCCAGTGAATGAGAATTATTCTGTACCATTTTAAAACATACCCACTCTCCTTTGGGTGGCCAAGATGGTCTAAGCCTGTCATTGTCTAACTGTGCGTTTAGGACCCTCTAGCCTACCTTCCCTCATGGAGTCCATGCCGTCTAAAGGCCACAGAGGGAAGATGCAGGCAGCTGAGTAGAACATCCAGGTGTCCTTACTCCTTTGCCCATGGAGTCATCTCCTTCTGTGGACAAACCTACTGCCGGTACCGCTGGCTTGGAGTAGATTTCCCATCACTCATAACTAGACAGGTCCAGCTTAATAAACACACACAGTATTAAGCATCAATTGCTGCCTTATTTGACTATGGATCACCCCAGACTCTTAGCTTCTTGAGAGATTCAGGGTTTCTGAAAAGATAGAAGAGCTGTGGGGTTTAACCTGCCCGAATGAGAAGGAGTGGGGTGCCCTTACATGGAAGCCCCGAAGTCACTTTTCATCTTAACTTACACGGTCATGTTTTCCTTTGTTTTCATACATGACTTTTCTTTCCCCCAGTTCCTTTTTTCTTTCTTAGGTGGCCTTTAACAGTTGCTTCTCTAATTTCCTGTGCACATCTTTTTCCTCTCCCTTTGTAGCCCATCTTTTTAGATATATATGCATGGATGTCATTTCTTACTAAGCCACAGTGACTGCTGCCTTTCATCTTGGTGACTGTCTGAGGACAAGCAGCAGTGTGTCTGCCCTCACTCTCTAGGAGCACAGAGAAAGACTCAGCCATGATCATTTGGTGACTAGATGGCAGAATCTTTGATCTCATCTTTTGTTCTCTGGCTTCTACAGACTTAGGGCCATGTTTTGGGAAGATTATTCTTCTTTGAAGAAGGCTTAAGGTTTGGCACTAGCTTTTTAAATTTTTTTAAAAAATATTTTTGAGAATTCCAGATATGAGTAATGTATTTACATCATTTCTCCCTTCCTCTCACACCTCCAACTCTTCCCATATCCCCCACCCCTCAGATTCATGGTCTTTTATTCTTTAATTATTATTGTTTTACACACACATTTATATTATATGCATATGTATTTAAATACATCCTGCTGAGTTCATATAGAGTTAATATGCATTTAGGGATGAGAGTTTGGGATTAGATCACCTGCTTGGGATTTTGTTCCTGGAGCAGACCAATTCTCACCCTCTAGGTCATTAATTGCCTGCAGCTCTTCTTCCGGGTGTTGGGTCTTGTGACATTTCTCACATCCACATTGCTGTGTTAACGGATGCTGTAATTTTTCAGGTCTTGCTTCGGCAACCACACTGTTGAGATTTCATGGGTGCAGTCCCCCTACCAAATACAGAAGACACTGTCTCGCAGCAGATGCCCACATTCTCTGGCACTTAAAATCTTTCCACGCCCTCTTATGCACTGTTTCCCAAGCCTTAGATGAAAAAGTTGCAGAATCGAAGTAGCATTGGGTGTTGGGTGCCCTATGGCTGGTTTTTCTTTGCATTTTGACCAGCTGTAGTCTGTAATGGTCTCTGTCTGCTACAAAATGAAATGCCTTTGGTGAGAATTGATAACTACACTTAGCTGTGGATATAAGGATTCATATTTCGAATGCAGTTTATAAGGGTATGTAAGGATACATATTTAGAATACTGATTTAGGGAAATGACATTTTAGGTTCTTTTCTAGGGTTGCAGCCCTACTGGTCGAGTAGCAGGCTAGGTTCACTGTGTCAGACATGAATTTTCTCCTATTAATCAGGCCTTGAGTCTCGTTAGACAGTTGTTGGCTACCCTCAGGATTTAAATGCAGCTATTGAACCTTTCAGAATATCTTGCAGTTCTGGTCATTGCTGTGGTCTGTAGGCATTACAGCTGTGTAGGACTATTGTTTTCTTCTTCTTTTTTAATTTTTAAGAAAAGTTTATTAAGGAAACAAGAATATAGAAAAGGAGAGAGTTCCCACATAGTGAAACACACTCTTCTGGAAGAAAAAGGAAAATACTTCTAGAGTCAGCAGGTTTACAAGAAAGAGCTGGCTGTTATGAAATGGTTTATGAGAGACAGAAATTCTGTACATACACACAATAACCACAATGAGACAAAAAAGAGGCACAGTTACAAGAGCATAAGACAGACAGGTCACTTTCAATTAATTCGCCTCTGATGTGTGTGAAGGAAATTAGGACAACTTAACCAACTGCCCTCTCTGAAGCCACCTGCATCCTTTGCTCCATTCCCCCCAAACCTCATCCTGAACTCCTGACAGAAAACAGCTCTGCCAGTAGTGAAGGAAAGAAAGTGCAAGCGGAGGGATAAGAAAAGTGGTCGCTCTGTTGAAGGGAAGGAGATCGAGGAATAGATCAAGGAATCATATATTTTGATCAAGCATACAAGTATTGATTTCTTTTCTCTGCTGGCAGCTTGTATAGCGCCTTCTGGTACTACAAACGCTAGTCCCCAGGGAGGAGACTTCCAGGTCAGATCCATCTCCATTTCTCCAAGACCTCTGTTCAAAGAGTCTTGAGCAACATAGTCTTACCTTCACTTCCTGGTAGGTAACCAAAAGCCATGGCAATAGTCTATATTTTTAAGGGTGTTGCTTGGATTCCCCTGAACGATGTTAAGGGAATTTCCACATGCCTGGCACTGGGGTTTTTGTTATACAGTTACACACAGACACACAACACACACGCTCACGCACGCACACACACTTTTATGCATGTGCATGTACATATACATCTGTGTATATTTGTGTATGTATAGTTGTCAGTTAACACAAAATAATATGATTTCCTATGGCTTTTCTAAACATCCTTAGGTTCCTTTATTTCTATTCCTTTTCTCTCCCTCTGTGTTACTGTCTTGCCCACCTCTCCAGGTCAGTCTTCCCACTCAGTTTTCCAAATTTCCCCCCTCACAGCACCTGTGCCATTAATTTTGCACTAAGGCCTTGGAAATGTGAGTTACAGCTGGGGGAACTTGAGTGTCCTGTCGAGGAGAGGGTGGCTTCTGTTTACCCTATCATCATCCTTCAGTTGGCTCAACTTTCTGTTTAGTTATGTTTTGGTCCAGTTTAGGGGAGCATAACAATTTTTGATAGTTACTGAGAAGCGAGGTAGAAGGGAGAGCCCTTTGAGGAGACTTGAGGCCTGAAGTGTATAGATACTTCACGATAGCATTTACAGGGGCTGAAGATAGCAGAGCGCACTAAGTTCTGGCCTTCAAAGTCGGAGAGCCTGGGCTGCTAGACTCAGCTTTGCTTCTTAGAGAATATCGGCTCTGAACGTGATGCTTAATGTTTTCCAACCCTCAGGCCAAAGTTTATGAAACGAAGGGCAGGGTAGCACTTGCTTCGCAGGCTCGTTGTATGATTCACGATAAAAATGAGATGATAAATTTGAAGATGCTCTGTAGATGAAAAGGAGTGGCCCAAACAAAAGGCATTACTGTCAAGAGGCCAAACTTGGGAAAGAGGACGTTTTGAGACAAACTGTAACATGAAATAGAATCTGTTCCGCCTGGTAGAAGATGATTTGAGCTTCCTTCCCCCCTGTTTTCAAAAAGAATTTAGCAACCAACAGTTGGAGGAGGTAGAAGGTGCTGTTATTAATTGTTCATAATTTTTGTTTCCTTTAAAAATGTAACATTTATGTCTATACTATTGGGATGCATAACATCTGTGGCTGAGTCAGCCTGTGCGTTCGTTGCAAATAATTGAGAGCCGAGAAGGTAATTTTTCTTCTCCATAAAAGTTGTTAATAAGCACGTACTAGTGTGACTCAGGCCGGATTGTTGGTTGAGGTTGAATAGTTTCAAGAAGCTCTGTGTGGCCATGGAAACAGTTCTGCTGGTCACTGCAATTGTACTGTATGCTCTCCCTGGTTGTGGCTGGGCTATCAGTTTTCCTCTTTGAGGCAGGTAGGCCCTTACACCAAACATACATGTGCCCCCCCACCTTCCCACACAAATTTTCAGGTCACTGGGAGCATTGTGGCTTCTTTGGTACTAATGAGGGTCATTAGGAATCCTTTTGGAAATTGCATACTCTGTGGGTTGACATTGCCTGCACCTCAAAGACTGTCACTCTCCTTGGCCAAGAGGTCAACGACACTGGTCTCTCAATTACCCTGAATTACTCACCTCTAGGCACCCTGGGACACTGAGGCTAAGAAAAGGTTGTGATGTTCAGATTCAAAGCAGAAATGTGAGCTGCCAGTCCTACTGATCCATCTGAGTGCTGCTTAGATGTTACGGGCATACAGTGAGGTGCCCAAGGTGATTCGCTAGGACTCTGGGACTTTTGTCGTGGACGAATGTATGATATAGCACCAGGACAGCTAATTAAAAACTGGAAGAGTTCTGAAAGCAAAAATAACATTATTCTTCCACAGTTTGCTTTCCAGACAAGCCCTGAAGGCAGGTTATAGAGAGAAGCCTGCATTTGCTTCAGAAACATGTTCCTAGTTTTATTCGCATATGCAAAAGATACAGCTAACTAGATGGGGGGGCAGCCCGAATTCTTATTATAAGGAAAGAATGCAGAAGGGTTTTTAACAAGCCAATTATAGAAAAAATCATGGAAGTATTTGGCCAAAATAAACAGACAAATAGCAGGATGGGCAACTGCAAATAACTGTAGCACAGCACAGAACTTCCTTAAGCATTTCTGTAAGCAAGAAAAATAGTGAAACCAATACACAATCCTCTAGTTGGTTCTGGCTAAGAAGGAATAAATAAGTGAATCCCAGGGATAGGAAATTATTCTTTTGCAAATTATTTTGTTTCCTAAGTATCTAATCCTCATTAATGCCACACTAGCTTAACACACAGCCTTACCAGCTCCTTAAGGGAAAAAAGAGAAGGGAAAGGGGGTAATTCAGAAAATTCAGAGAGAGTGGCAGTGGGCAGAGAGGGGTAGGAGAAGACGAAGAAGTTGGGAAGGAGGTGGAAGGGAGATCCTCACTGTGGAGAATGGTCCCACAAAGGACTAGAGTCCAGGGGGACCCTATTTTGCAGCCCAATGTTAAAAATGAATTCTGCTGTTTGGCAACTAGATTTGGTTATGAATTTAATGTCTAAATGGGTTTAGTATGCTTCCTTGCTTTTGAATCACCTCCAGGCAAAAATACATCAGTTTCCCTCAAGGCATATCTGCCCTGTGTTCTTATGGTGTGCCTTTTCAGGTATAGCCTCCAATCTGATGGGGACAGTTGTTGCTACTCTGCCAAGGCAGGACCTATTGAGCCATGCCCATCTTTCAGGGGTCGCTCAGAAAATCTGTGTACAAGAAATTAAAGGCCAGAAGTCTAGAGATGAGGCAGTTTGGATCATGAAGATCTTACCATAGAGAGAGCACTAGGCTCATAAAGGTTGCAGTCAGTTTTCTGATCTATCTGTTATGGAATATAGGAGGCCAAGGGTGAGATAAATGCTCAAAGTGCTTTAACAGGGTAGGAGGCTCAGAAAGGCATGCTTCTTTTGCAACTGTTTTGAATGAGATGTGATGCTCTGTTTCTACATGCCTTCCCCAGGACATATTATTTCATCTGTTAGGATAATCTGATATTTGGACTTCATAGGAAATCCTGGAGACCATCAGAGGGGAATATGGGCACTCTTGTTCTTGTTGATTGTAACTGGAGCTTTCTCTCCTGCCTGTCAGATCTTGAATAACCACTCTGAGGCTTAATATTAATTACAAACTATTTGGCCTATTAGCTCAGGCTTATTGTTAACTAGCTCTTATGGCTTAAAGTAACTCCTTTCTGCTTTTCTATATTTTGCCACAAGACTTATGGCTTGTTAACTCATGTCTTGATTCCCTGGTGGTTGGTGGTGTCTCCCCGACTTTCCCTTCTTTCTCCCTGTATCTGTTTGGATTTCCCTACTAGCTATATTCTGTCATGCTATAGGCCAAAGCAGCTTTTTTTTATTAACCAATGGTAATAAAACATATTCACAGCATACAGTGGTGCATCACAAATCATCTCCCCTTTTCTGTCTAATTACAAGGGAAGGTTTTAACTTTAACATTGTAAAATTACATATAACAAAACGGTTATCAAGCAAGGATTACAGTTATGTATTTAGTCTGTTCATATGTGGTAAAATTAACAAAATATTTTATCATCTATTTTATATGTGTGAGTCTAAAGTTTCATATCTAACTATAAACTATAATTATAACTATCTAGTCTTCAACTCCATAGAAGACCCCAGAAGCAAGCAAACAGAAAGTACATTGTAAGGAACTTCCAAAACTCTAAAAGTGACAGTGCTATCTGGCTGCCTCGACAGTCACCCAAAGACTCATCTATTTTTATGAGGGAATGGATGCAAAGGAGCTCATAATTCCTACCTGGACCTCACTAAGGTCATGGACTTCAGAAGGCGAGAACTGAAAGCCAGAGAGATTAAGTTGCCTTTCCCAGCCAAGGCTGCTGGGCCTTCTGACTCAGCTCAGTGTTCCCTACAGCTCACAGTTGGGCTGTTCCACAGTGTTTGCAGGGGAGCGTGACTCTGTACTATGCAGGTTAATTCTCTCTACCAGCCTCTGAGCTACCCTAGTTTCTAGGATGGGAGACACATGCATTAGCCCTTACGAACTACTCAGCATATTCCCTTGGAGGTTTCTAAGGGATTTGGAGAAATGAATTGAGCCATTTCTACACTATAGAATGACAGTCCAGCTCAGAGCTGGGTTTGACGCAGGTGTGGATAATACTTTTACTTGGGAGGTAAAGGTAGGGGAATCAGGAAGTCAAAGACAGCCTTGTCTATGTTGCCAGTTGAAGGCCAGTCTAGGCTCTACTTAATCTTGTCTCAGTAAGATCCCAAATAAATTAGGCAGATAGATAATAAATAGATAAAATAAAAAAATCTAAGTTTGAGGTTCTTGTTAGTCACTAAAGAGAGTCCCAAGCAGTGACTGAATTGGGTGACCTTTTTTTGCCTGTCTGAGATGAAAAGCTGTATTACCAGGACTCTGTGGGTATAGTTCTTGAGCTTATGGAAAATCCAGGGCTAGAAATGAAGCCTGGACCAGAGCAGTGCCTGTATTCTTGAGGACCCATGCTCTCGAGACTGTGGTTCACGCTATAAAGTAGATTCCATGGAAACCCAGCTCCTATTTGAGCATCCTTCCTCTAGCGTTCCCAGTGATCTCCCACAATAGGCAAAGAACTGGGGAGGGCAGGGTAGAACTTTTGCGCTTATTTGGTTTCAGCCTGACCACAGGTGTTCTTTCCTTTCCACTCCTAATAGCACTTGGCTTGGAATTCTGCCTTGGGGTTGTCTTGGCCTCACTTCTTTATAAGCAGGTGAGGTCTTTCCCTATTCATTCCTTTCCGTGAAGCTGGCTCCCAAGGTGGCCCAGACACATTCCATGGGATCGTTCATTTTCAAGTTTATTATCCTCCATAGACTGGGGAGTTTGAGGTCAAGAAGAGCCAGGAGGGCTGAAGATTATTTAATTGATAGATTAAACAGAGGCCACTGCAGTTATTTTCCAACAACAGGGAATTTTATAGAAGGAGTAGAGGGCTTATAAATATCCCTTGAGCAAAAACTACCAGGCTTGATTGTTAGGAGATCCTTAGGGATCTAGGACCTCTGTAGATAGCATTTATCCAGCCTGTGATTCAGGAATCAGAATGCTTGGAATCAGGAAACTACCATCACCGCCATGACCCTTTCCCCCCTCCAACTCCACCTGCCTGGGGCTGCCCATGAAGCTGGAGGAGGGACTTAGAATCTGGGTGTAAGAAAGCCTTATGTTACTGAATCCTGTTGCCAAAAGTTAAAGCACCAAGAGTAACAGGTGGGTGGTGAACACCTCACTCTCATCTTCGGGGCTGTAGCCATGTTTCATGCCTACCTTCTCTGCTGAAGACTCTGAAAAATAGAGCTTTAGATTTTTAATCCATATAAGAGAGAGAAGAAGGTACAGAGGTACCGGCGGCATCCACCTCTGCCGTGGATGGGCTTTGCTGCATTTATTATACACAGTTTCAATGGAATGAGCTCATCGCAGACAAATACACAAAGTGGCTCTGAAGATGATATATGTACTATGTTCATATATTTATTTATATAATATTTAAGTATATATTTCTATAGCAAATATATTTCTATATGTATATAAGCATGCATATTTACAGGTGGAGAGAGACATGACATGTCTCTTCTATGCACACAGCTCATTCTTAGTGGAGTCAGGACAATGCTGGTCTTGGGGTTATTAGCAATTTCCAGGTGGTTTGCACCTGGGAGCCTAAAGGACCTTCAGGGAGGCACAGCCCATTGTTTGGAGGCTACTGGGAATCACAGCAAAATGTCTCACTCACTGCTAACTTCTCTTGCAGCTTTATGTATAGAGACATGGACATTTTACACATGAAAACAGCAGGCATGAGTGTGCATATGTACTGTGAACTTCGTTGTGAGGGTGAGATGGGGCACGGCAGGTAGTTTCAGGATTTTATTCTAGCGCCTGCTCACGGCTCTCTTCTTCAGAGACCATTTTGAGAAAGAGACACAACCCCCTCCCATTCCAAATGCTTTTCTTGTCTTAGTATCCTACTGCACTTTGGCTGAATGACATATAAAAATTACTTTAATTGCCACTCAAATTCTACTTGTTCTGGGAAATCTTTTCTTTCTCACTCATCGTAATTAATTACTGCTTTCTCTGCACTTCCAGTGCTTCATATTTGCCGCTGGGTTAGAGAACAAACCACTATGTTTTATGGTAAACTCTGGATCTGCCCGTCTCCTCTGTATGATGGGGACCCTTTATGGGCGGATCCTACCTCTGATTTATCCTTGAGCCACACCTAGGAAAGTGTCTTTCAGAGGGAATGAGGAGATGACCGGAAGAGGGAGTGTTCTCACAGGTTCTTGTCCCTGCACACTGCACGCAGCAGGGCCATACAACAACGTACAGCTAAGGAGCATTACTAGCTCGTGATCCTTGGAGGCTGCAGCAGTTTAAAGGGCACGTGTGACCCTCCAGCTTTTTCATATCTGCTTTGGTGGCTTGGGAGGGTCCCACATTGAAATGGCAGAGTCATAAAATAAATGGTAAAGTCTTAGAACGTTGTTCCAGCCTGTAGAAAACAGGCAACATACCTTTGGCGGAGTTATCTATTGAGGCTTTAGGGTTTGTTACCACAACTCATCACAGCAGCCTTTGTTTACGAATGCTGGAGACCAAGAATTCCCAAAATTGCACATTCAGCTCTGGATAACATGATTCTTTTGTACTTTCTATTTTCCTCCTTGCTGTAAGCTTATATAGACATAGAAAACTCTGAAGGAGAGTGTATAATGCAGTTTTAAATCTTCAGAAGCCGTGGAAACAAGTGGGCATAAATCATCGCAAAATTCAATGGTTCCCTTGCGTGGTCCCAAAAGGACAAAGTCATCTGGAAAGCAATGGCCACCTAGCAGATGAGGAGACATGCCTTAGCCAGAAGTCACTGGGCTTTTGGTACCTTAAGGGAATTTACAACTTGACCAGTTCACCTTCTTCACCTTCGTACATGATAATTTTTCCTTAATTGGGCTCCAGGGAGTCTAGGGAGATACTAGGTGACTCAATGAGTTTTTACACCTTGTGTATGAATTTTGCTTTATCTAGGCATGATGGGAGCCTAATGCTTTTATTACAGAGGGGCATTTATTTCACACACACACACATACACACACACACCACTTGCAGCTTATATAAGAACTTCAAAAACAAAAAATCCAGAAGCCCCAGTGAATATTTCAAAGTGAATTCTTTGTCAGCAAAACTGCTGTGAATACTTTGTCATGCTTGATGGCATTTTTATTCTAGCTACTCCTTAGGCAAAATATTTCTCCTTTTTGCCCACCCATTTTACTCTCTAGAAGATGGGGATGATACTTCACTTCCCAACTATGCAGAGATCAGAGCAGGTGTTTGTAGATGATCTGACTTCACACTAGGCAATCTGTAAGTATCTAGTAAAAAAAATAGTTGATAATAAATACTTATTACCCTTTGAAAGAACTTTGTTTGAAAGTACCTTATGGTTTCTTTTAGATTTCGATTGGATCTCACAATGACTCTTTTAGGTAGGTTTTTATTTCTCTGCCCACTTTCGTTGCGGGAGCTCCTTCCGCTTCTTCAGCCAATAGCCGCTGAGAGACCTGGTGTAGGAGGGTTATCTGTCTATGTGTTACGTTCATTGGTTAATAAAGAAAC
>LOJH01001035.1:0-19765 GCA_001685095.1 Ellobius talpinus | reverse complement strand
CTTTATTAACCAATGAAAGTAACACATAGACAGATAACCCTCCTACACCACACTTTTGTTTTTAAGTAGAAGAAAATGAAACTCAGAGAGGATACAATGATTCACGCAAGGTTACAGAGTAAGAAGTGGTAGAGTTGATGTCAACAACTGTCACTCTGTTGTCACAGCTAGGAGTATCACCTTGAAACAATACTTTTAAGAGCAGAGCTGGGAAGAAAACAACCTAGACTCAAGAGTATAGTAATCGATTGCCATTACTATATTATCGATATAAACTGACTAATTGTGACTCCCAGTTTATCTACATCAAGGTGATGCACGACCATCATCAGTCAGCCTCATTCACACAATTTCTACAATTACGATAGAAGAGTTTAGAAGTTACATCATGTATGCTTAATGAATAACCAGAGCATTTGAAAAAAAAAGAAATACAAATTTCTGAGAATTTTCTTGTTATATACACCCGGTCTGGTTATAGTCACTCAGTAGGCAGGAAGGCCATTTCTTCAATATTAAAATGGTAGAATGAAATACGGTCCTCCTCTGGGGTACAATAAAACAACCAGAGGTTTGCACCTGAAAGCAAACATGTCTCACATCTCACATGCCCCTTCTTCCAGGATGCCAGAGAGCTAAGATGCTGGCTTAGCTCAGGATAGAAGGTCGTTTTTCATGACAATATGCATCCTATCCTAACTCTCAAATTAGCTCCCTCAATAATCAAGCTGGAAAAGACCCCCTTGTGTGTGCCCTCCTGCACACTGCATTCTTCTGATACAGTTATTCATTTCCACTCATGGGAAAGCAGAGGAGGCAAGCTGCCTATCCATTCTGCCAGGGACTTGGGAATAGGATCAAAGTTGGTTTTCCTTCAGTGGAGTCCCTAGAGAGCTGTTAATCACTTGAGTTTCAAATCTGATGGCATTCGAAAGAGAATATTGAATTCCACCTGTGTTTGGGGTCACTTTATCTTCTGATATGCAGGTAGATTTGTGGCAGGAAGGAAAAGGAGGAAATGAAGTTAGTTTTCTTCCTGTGCTTGATGGGGGAGAAGGTCTTTGTTGCTGAAATATTCCTCCGGGTTTCCACATACTGAGTTAAACCAAGAGGGAAAATTATGTTTCAGGAATTTCAAGCAAGAGTAGACCCTCAATTATCCCTCAAACAGATTCAAATATGTAATCTTAGATTTGTTAATATGAAAAATGGCTTGTGTGCTCACAATGGTGGGAGTTTGAGTACGTACGGTGAGCAGAAAATCAATTTGGTAGAAAACAAAGGAGAGCTGATGTTTCTGACTTAAGTCCTTTATTTTTCTTTAACAACAAGATTTAGAATTTCATGAAAGTGAACATAATGTTTGTTTAGGAATTTACACTCATAGGAGGGAGATAACTTATTTGGAAATATGTCACCAGCTCATTTATTCCTGAAACACCCACCTCCCGTCTGTCCCTTGAACCCTTGAGCCTTTCCTTGCCCCAGAGTTCTTACGCTCTGCTCACTGTTACTTCCTAGCTCTGGATGTCTTATCCTTTAGGGTCCAACTCCCATTATGCTACCCTGGAGTCCATCCCTACTATTGCTTCTGTGGCATCCCTTCATTTACCCCTTCAAAACTTATTCACAATATGTGTACCTTTATGCATTTGTCTGTTACATTGCGTGGTCTATTTTGCCAATGAAAGCAGTCAGAGACTGGGGTGAGCTACACTCCTGCACTGTCAGCTCTTAGCACTGTGCCTTCTGACCATCTCAGATTTGTTTAGTGAGTGATGAACCCGCAGGTGCAAAACCTGGCCTGACTCTCTTGGACCCTCTCTGATTCCTGCCCCCCTCTTTCCTTTCTTCCTTCTTTCCTTCCTTCTTTTTGAGGCAGGGTCTTACCATGTAGTTATGTAGAGTAGGCTGGTCTCCAGTTCTCATAAATCCCAGAAGTGCCATCAAGCTCCACCAGGCTTTCTCTTTCCATAGAGCACTGCTCAAGCCATTTGGAGGATACGATTTTCAGATTAATTTCCCACTATCTAATAGTCCACTGACATTGACACTGTGTATGGATTATGCCATTCTGGATGGAGAACATTTTGGCCACACCATGTTTTGACCAGCAGAGATGTCAAAGTTGTTGTAACTTTGTTTTTTGGTTGGTGTGGTTATTTCAACATCTTTAAGAGTCTTTTCTCTTGATACCTGCCTTTCTATTCTGATTTATGTAATTATTTATTGCCTCACAGACACTGATAACAATTTTCTGGTGGGTTAGCTAGGAAATAAACACAAGCTACCTTTCTTCGGTCAGATTCACAGTGGCCATTACTGGTAGAACTGATGGCAACAAATGAAACTGGCAATGACTAAAATGACCATGGTGGGATGTGTTGTTGGCTATAAAATTGATGGCAAAATTAAATCTTCTTGACAAAATTCAGATGTGAAAAATTCGATCTGAGGAAAATGGGAACTTTCTGGAAATAAAGGAAACTGAAAACGGCAGAAGCCATAACTTCAAATTTGATATGGTTGAGAAACTTAATTAAAAAATATTTTTAATAAAATTTCTGAGGAAAAAGCATGGATGCCGATGAAATAGTGTCAGCAAAATGAAAATAATGACAAGATAAAAACTTTTCTATTATTTAATCAAGAGAAGGAAAAGTTGAGAGGAACTCAGCCAATAAGTTTCTCAAAACACAGAAAAAAACAGTCCCTAACAATGAAGAGTCTGCCCCTGCTGAATGGAAGGGGGCTGGGAAGTCCTCCAAGGCATTACTGTGAATTGAAGTTTGAAGATGGGGCATTCAGAGGACATCTTGGTAGTTTCTAGGGCACTGGTTCTCAACCTGTGTGTCACACCCCTTTTGGGGTTGACGACCTTTGCACAGGGTTGACCTAAGACCACCGGGAAACAGATATTTACATTGCAGTTCATAATAGTAGCAAAATTACAGTTATGAAGCATCAACAAAAATAATTTTATGATTGGGGGTCACCACAACATGAGGAAATTTATTAAATGGCGACAGCATTAGGAGGTTGAAAATCACTGGTCTAAAGGAATGTATGGGTGAATCAGGAGCCATCACCTTTTAAGGATTCCTTCTGATCTGTGTCTTCATGATTCTGTGACTTTTGAATTCTGGTTATGGAATGAAGTTCTACTATTTGGAAAATAGAACAATAAAGCCCTGTTGAGAGACCACTTTGGGTTTTAGTATTAAAACTTATGTTTGTGTTCAACCCTCACAAATTGTTGTGTGCCTGAGTTTGGAAGCAACAGGAATCAGATTTTCTAGCAATTATGTTTTTCTATATGGAATTCTTTGAATAAAATGGTCACTGTGTTCATTGTTAATAATTATTGATTGAATTTTGGAGTAATGGAAATTTTCACTTAAGGGGAAAAATCTAAGCCTTAAGAGGTAGAAATAAGACTCTCTAAGATATCAAAAATTCACACACTCACACCTACACACCCTATATCCCCCATACCCTCACACACATGCACCCACTCACACACATACAGAGAGACAGACAGAGACAGAGACAGAGAGAGAGAGAGAGAGAGAGAGAGAGGGAGAGAGAGAGAGAAGAAAAATATAGAAAATCATTTGATCAATGTTATTGCTTGGGCTATCAATCTTAAAGGAAAAAAAATGGTGCCAGAAAGGGTAGAGTGGGAGACTTTGTGGAATGGGGTTCCCCAGGAGTGTCTAACAGAACAGGAAGTAACTCTAACACAGAACAAGGTCAGCCAGAATGGGAACAAGACAGTGGGCACCAGCAGTAGGTACACAGTCTCCTTCTGATGACTGGGGAAGCTGTTCTGCCTTCTCTGCCCCATGGCATGGAGGCATCAGGGGAGGGGTAGGAAGTGTGATGAGAGACCATAGCATGCAAGAGGCAGGCAGGCAGGCAGGCAGGAAGGAAGGAAGTAAGTTAGGAAGGGTGTCTAGGAAGAGAGAGACTGAATGAAGGAGAGCCTGGGAGAGGATTCTAGGTGACTTCTAAGCCATTGCCTTCTTTGAAATCCTGGGAAATGCTGGGAGACTTCACAGATCAGTGAGTGGAAAGCACGAGAACTTCTGAGAAAGTAGTACTAACCCACTCAGGGCTGGGGTGAGGTTAATGGGTTTCTCAGATGCATGTATTAGGAACTCTAAGCTACCGTTGGCCATCTCTTGGGCTAATATTAAGTGCAGATGGATGGTAACGCAGTTTTTGTTAATCAAAGTTTATGGGAAGAGCATTTGTTCTTATATTTCAATTCGAGAACAGCAGGATGGGATATATGGCACCGGTCTGTGTACCATGAAACAGAGTACCTGTGGGAAGTCATGAAGCTTTACACATGTATGACCTCACACCAGGAAGGCAATGGATATTTTTCTGTCTGCGTAGCTTTAAAAATAGTTATGCATGTCATTTAAATACTGTAAGATGCTGTTAGACAAGGGGAAGCCTATTAGGGCTGGGAAAGCTATCATTGCTATTTGTTTAGGATTATCCCAGGGATTACCAACGGGGCCATGTGAATATTTTAGCCTTGGTGTGCCACATCTGTGGATTCAACCAATCTCAAATCAGAAGTGTTAAAAACAAAATTGTCTGTAAGGAACATGTGCAAATTTTTGGTGGTTATTATTTTGTAACTAACATGCTATGAAATTATTTACCTAGCAATTATACTACATTACATATTTTAAATTGCCTACAGATGATTTAAGAATCATAGGAAGAAGCCCATGTCACATGCAAATACTATTATATTTTTATGTAAGAGTCTTGATTAGCACAGTTTGGAACTAGAACCCATCTCCATAGATTCCGAGGGAGGCTGGATGAACACATACATGTTCACGTATATGCATACTTGTTTTTTCTTTCCCATGTTCTATTAAATTTCCCGTTGAGTCGGGTAATGAAGTTGAGTGTTCATTTTTAAGTCATTAGGAATGACGCGTGTTTACTATGATGTCTATTTTTGAAGCCAAAGCTGAATAGATTCTACCTTCCTTTAACATCGCTATCCAGACTTCAAGATTCTAACCATAAATCTTGTCTGGTAGAGGATGAAACCATTTCAGACAAATTATCTAGGCAGCCAAAGTCTTGAAAATCCAGATTCCTAAACTGGTAGCTTATAGCTTTTTTTCATTCTTTTCTTTTCCATTTTTTTTGGCCTTAGAACTCTGAGTAATTAACATTTCATCTGGAAGAAAAAATTTAAAAATGACCTTCAACACGCTACTTTAGCACTGTGTATTCTTACACTAATTACTGCTTTCATCGAGGCCTGGATTATCAAAGCCATTTTGCATAGCATTTGGAAAGTGGACTGCAGAAAGAGCAGCCTACTGTGAGCCTCCTCAAGATGAGACTCTAAGCTGTTTAATTGATCTGATGACGTTGTCTTATCTGTACTGCTGAACACAGGTTAAAAAATCTCTCCATATATATATATTGTTTAAAGCTTTTTGCATACGAAAAATAGTGTTGGCAAGTAAATCTAATATGGATAGGATTATAGCCCATGAATATGCATGGAGGCTAACCTCCCTCCTATGGATTTCCTGTTGACTTCTGCAGCACTTCACTCTCTGGGAAATTTCAACATGGAGGGAAAGAAAGTTTTACCACCAATTTGAGCCTCAAAAGCAAGATGAACAGACGTCTGTTGCATTAAAAAAGGACATAGGCATGCATTAAATCCCTTATGTCTTACTTTTTAATGATGCAATTGTGAATTATGTTCTTGTTGCATTTGTAATTAGAGGCTGCGGCAGATGGTGAAGACTTATTTTAAAGCGATGTGTCTATTAAAATAAGCCACACTGCCAAATGATTGTTCACTGTAACGGCATCTTTATACCCCGGAAACACTCCGATGCTTTGTTGATGTGTGCTTGATTACCACAGCTGATTACATATGTGCACATATTTGGTAGGAAATGTATCAAGGATATTGGATATGTGGAATACTTTGTTTTAAAGTGTGTGTTATCACTATTACAGATAATGAAGCTCCCAATGAATTATTCAGTCCTACCATCTACAAAGGAAAGGCACCCAGCTCCCTTTTCAATAAAATCAACCATGAATCTTTCTAAACTGTTGAGCCTCGTTCTCCCCACACAGTGGGAGAAGCACTGGATGAAGAGTGGGGAGTTGCTGAGGATTGAAATTTTCCTCTCCCTGTATTTTTGAGGTGAGGAGAGTTTGAGGATGAACTCAGTCTATGGATCGTGGTGGCATCTCTGGTTGAAAGTGAGACAAATAGGCACTAAGAGCCTGGTAAAAATGGAGAATTTTCAGCTAAGGTAACATTAACCAGTGCCCACATCTCTTTGACTCATGGTTATATGGATTCATGTGTTCTTTGTCAACACATTCATCATGGACCATAAAATGGATCTGTTTATCATGATATGTATGGGGTGAAACTCATGAGGTAGAAAGGACATCTCACTATGTTTTTACTGTCACCTCACCAATGGGAAAATATTGTACAGCAATCTATGCTAGTTTTAAAACTTCTCTCTGTAAGAGTCACATAACACATTCAGGTATCATTGGCTAAAGAAAGTCATGTGATGAAGCCTGACATTAAAAGGGCTAAGTACAAGCCCACTACATATATATACATACATACATACACACACACATTACACTGGGGGAATGCATTTCCCTGTGATAATTTCTGTATTGTTTTCTGTGGCTGCTCCATCTCTAACATTCTTGCCCAGAGGGATCATCAGATAGCTTTTTTATGTTTAACAGCATGTTAAATATGTTTAGGAAAATGTGCATGTTGCTTGAGGTAGCAGAGAAGTACTCCAGCTTAGTCATTTTCTATTTGTTTTCCCTTAAGATGATGGTGTAGGAATGAGGGTTCTATTGTCAAGTCTGGGAGTATTTGAGTCAGTAGTGTTACATGAACTTGTTTACTTGGAATCTTCTAATACTATCAGTGTGGCTACATATTAAGCCATGGCAACACATACTATTTCTCAAGTTCACAGAATCTGTTTTTCAGGAAACACATTGAGAAATCTGGTTGGGTCTCTTCACTGGTGCCTATTTTAGTGCCCCACCCTTGCTATGACAGAATAGTAAAGAACTGGTTAGTTTATAAAGAAAAGAAATTTATTTCTTAAAATTCTGAAGGTTAGAAAAGGCCATAGTTAGGGACCTTACACCAATCAAAAGTGTCTTGCTGGTGGGGACTTGAGAGGAGCCCAGAGAGGGAGAGTAAGTCTTGGTGAGATGGCGAGACAGAGCAAGCGTGCCTGAGAGAGAGCTTACTTTGGCAACAAGCCACTCCCTCAATAACCCATTACTCCATTACTCTGTTAATCCATTAATCCCTGGACAGCGCAATCTGTTCCTTCGATGATTTATGACCCAATCACCTCTGAAGGCCCCACCTTCAAATGCCATTAACACGTGACTTTGGGGATTGAATTTCCAGAAAATGGATTCTGAGGGACAAATAGTCAAACCATAGTAATGACAATGGATTTAGTCATCATCTAACTTGGGGTTTGTGGACTTGTGTACTCAGCTGCTAGGAGGATGGTGGACCTAGAGAGGGTAAAGTAGTTCCACACACTCGACCATTTCTAATTGTGTTTTGTGGTAACAAACATTAGGGCTCTTTTTCTCATTTTTATTGAGAATTTCATACAATGCAGTTTGATCATCCACTCCCTCCTTTTCTCTCCCCAGATCCATCTCCCTTCCCTCCCCACCCAACTTTGTATCTTTATAAAAAACCACCACCAACAACAACAATAACAAAACCAGAGTTGTCCTTCCCATATATTCTTGGATGTGTGGCCCTCACAGGAGGGTAGTAATCCACCAGGGGCTGCATCCTTAGAGAAAATAGACTCTACCTCTCTCAGGATCTCTCATCTGCCAATAGCTCCTTAGCTAGTGGTAGGACTTTGTGCCCAGCTTGCCTCTCCATGCTGGAGTTTTATCTGGCCTGAACCTGAGCAGGTCTTGTGAATGCTAACCAGCTACATTGAGTTTATCTGCTGTATCCCCAAAACACTTTTCATTTTAGTCACCTATGATTACAGCTTTTCCTCTCTTTCCTCCCCTTCTTCCATTTAGAGCCAAACATTCTGTTTTCTCTTACTCATTGCATTTTGATCAGTGGTGGATCTCTAAGTTAATCCCCCTGCAGTGCAAAAAGAAGTCTCTCTGATGAGGGTTGACCAATTCAATAATCTATGGATATAAGGATAAATCATTTGGAGTCAGTTTAATACTAAGTCCATTGAGCAGAGTAGAGATAGTCAGTTCTAGGGTTTATCACCTGTCTAGCCATAGCTTCTTGGCTATGATAATGGTGCCAGATAGATGTTTGAACTTGTGAAGTGGACCTTAAGTCCAACCAGAAAATGGTTGGTTACTCCCAGAATGTTTGTGCCACTATTGCATCAGTGAGCATGCCTTGCCAGGCCAGTCATTATTGCTGCACATTGAGTTCACAGCAGGATAAGATTGGTGATTGCTTCTCTTCCCCAGTAGTGTACTAGCACCTTCCAACACACACAAAACGCTAGCCACTTTGTAGATGAGGATATTCAAGCCCATGAAGTTTAATGTATATGTCTAAAGTCATAGCAATTAAGAAACACAGTAAAGATTGGAAAAATCCACATAGCCAGCCTGACCATTCCATTATAGCAATTCTTTACACTGCGTGGTGTTCTATGGTCTTTCAAAACATTGTTTTATAGTCACACCATATCCTCCACATAAACAGGATAGATGATGTGTTCATTTCTAAGAATGAAATTGAGTCATTGATCTAATTGAGGCTTTCATTATCCACATGCCTCTCAAGTTCTGGTCTATCATTTTTCTATGCTATAACTTATTTTTTCTCCTCTTTTTTTTCTCTGAGTTTTCTCCTTTCTACCTCTCTATCCTCAAATCTAGATTTGCAGCATGTTAACAAAACAATAAGCAATTTATTGGGATAAAACAACTACTATAACAAGATTCAATAAAGTATTCCATAAACTACAAAGGATGTATTCTACTATCTTAATCCTAAATAAATGAACGCAAATGCTATTAATGTTGTAATTTAACAACCTTTATCTAGTACTTTCTATGAGTCAAATGTTTAATGTTTAAGACAATTAAAGAATACATCTCTCTCTCTCTCACACACACACACACATACATGGAGACCAACAAGATTCCAGATTACGCAAACCCCATCAGATAAGTATTACAGAGGCCTTGAATAGCTTCAGTCACTTAACCTGTCTCTCTTCTGTTTTCTTTCATAACTTCCCCTTTATCACCCATTTAAAAGCATAAAACAGAGGGAAAATAAGGCAGCAGGAAAATTGGTCTGTGGGAAGAGACCCAGAGACCATAGAAAAGGATGCAGGGAAAGGGGGTTGACCTGCTTGAGCATGGTTCACTGAATGGAATGTTAGCTTTCTTTTACCTCTGAAGGCCAAATGCTAGCACAGGCTGGAGGTCATCATCTAAAGCCACTGGGAAAGACTTCACCACATCCAGCAGTGTGCAGGGTGTCTTGAGTGGAAGGAGAGCAGCTGTCTGGTTGTTCAGATGACAGAAAAGGTCTGGGATTTTAGCCTTTGCCACCACAGTTAAGGTAGGACTAAGTGGCAGCTGTTTTGCATCCAGGGTTAGGAAATGTATGTGAGAGGCAGGGGAATCACCAGTAAGCAAACTGAAGTTAGTGTCTAGCAAACAAAAGAACCTGAATCCCTTAATGTCGGTGGTCTTCCAAGTTCTAGTCTTACTTGATACTAAAGTTGTTAATTTATAATAGATGGAATTGCTTAAATGTTGGAAAATTTATTTTTTAAAATGCTGCATGTAAGATCACAGTGGCCAGCTAATTTTGAAGATATACTTTATTTAAACTGATTGGTGTTTGTAAAAAAAATTATTTTCAATGTTTGCAACAGCATCTGCATTCTTCGAGTCGTTTCTTATTCATGGAGCACCCAGAGGGTATAAGAAGATGGCTCCTCTGAAATTTGAGAGTTCCTTGGGGAGGGGGTGGCATCATAGGTGGGTTCTCTTATAATATTAGTATTTAGAATAATAATGTATTTGTCTATGTTTTAGAAATGGATGACTGTTGTATTAGAAGCTGCTTGTTCGTTCTCTGCCGCTCAGCCCTGAAATAAACACACAGAAACTATATTATTTGCAATACTTTTGGCCAATAGCTTAAGTGTATTTCTTGCTAACTCATATCCTAAATTAACCATTTCTATTAGTTTATATTTTACCATGAGGCTTGTGGCCTATTGGCAAGGTTCCAGCTGGCAGCTCACGTCCCTCCCCTCTGGCGGCTACACGGTGACTCTAAACTCCAGCTTCCTTCTCCCAGCATTCAGTTTAGTTTTCCCTGCCTAGCTCTACTCTTTGGTCCTATCACAGGCCAAGACAGTTTCTTTATTAACCAATGGTTTTCACAGCATGCAGAGGGGACTCCCACATTACCTTGACTACAGATATTAAAAGATAACCACATTTTCTCGAGAGAAACAGTCTAATTGTGAATCGAGCTGGCAATATCTGGTTGGTGGGCCTTTGTAAGACTGAGGTATCTTTTGGCTCGCCTATACTCTTCAAGTGAGTGGCCATTGTGCTCTCCCTAGACAGTCTAAGGGGCTTCTTGGGTAACAGACTAGAACTGGGTGCCCACATCGAGTCTATGATATCTGTTTTAATTCTGGCTTTGTCAATAACATCACGTCAGCTTGTGAATAGTGCTGATTTTCTCTGATTTGGGGAACTCGCCTGGAAAATGCAGAAGCTGGTGAGCTGATCTCCAAGGTCCTGTCTTACTTTGAACTGCTAGGAGGCTAGCAACATGGTTCGCCTTCAGCGAAGAGTCACCGAGTCGCCCTTGGAAATTGCTTCATGCCAACTAATCTCTTTCTTTTCTTTAGTGGAAAATGAGATGCAAAGGATTGCATATTCCAAACCATGAATGTGCTGCCTTGAAACTCCTGCCCTACTGCTTGATAAAAGTCAAGTTGTCAAAATCCATTTGTGTCCATGAAAATAAATGTGCACACATGCACGCACACACACACCACATACACCACATGCCACACACACACACACCACATACACCACATGCCACACACACACACACCACATACACCACATGCCACACACACACACACCACATACACCACATGCCACACACACACACCACATACACCACATGCCACACACACACACCACATACACCACATGCCATACACACATACTACACATACACCACTTGCTACACACACACCACACACACACACACAGCACATACACCACATGCTACACAGACACACCATCTGCATACACCACATGCCACACACACAACACACACACACACACACCTACACACACCTACACACATGTTTAGCAAGACTCCCCAAGTACTTGCTGGGTAGATCACCTGCTCATTACTGAGAGGATAGAGGATAGGGAGCATGGGGAGGAGGTGAGTGTGAGCACGGATTTCACACTTATGAGATGCTTTTCAAAGCAGCCCTGCTGGGAAATCACTTTGATCAGCACAAAAAAAAAGCATCATCTTTGGCTATTCTTACATTGCAAAGCCCCGGTGGTGTTCTGACGTCTGTGGGAATGAGCGGTCTGGCTGGGCAAAGTATGTCTGAGCTGTCCTTCTTGTCATTGCCTCCCACAACTCCCACTCCCAGTGACCTTGTTCTTATTTCTCCACTCACAGAAGCTCAGCACGTCATGCTGCGTGTCCCTTCAGCTGGCTGTGGTCCACCCTGACAGCAGCAAACCTCTATGGGGTTTGGGTTGATACTTATAGGATGCTCTGGATTCATTCCAAAACGCACATACTTTTTCTTCTGTGACAAAGGAGTCATCAGGTCAGACACACAGAATAAACAAGGCTGAGAGCTCATCACTCGCTCGTCTTAGAATACTGCCTCCCACCGTCCAGCCTTATGTTCTAAATGACCATGGAAAAGGATGGCAGGAGTTAAATGGGACATATATTATATAAAAATAAAGTTAATATATAAAGTATATGTATTTTTAAATTGTGATAGGGTTTCATTCAGCTCAGGATGGTCTGGAACTTTATGTAGTAATGATGGCTTAATTAAATTAATTAAATCAATAAATTAATAATAATTGAATTAATAAATTTCCAATCTTTTAAAATTCTATTTTAATTTAACTCTATTTCACTGTCCTCTCTCCGTTCTAGCCATCCCAACTTTCCTCCCTCCAACTCCTTCCTTGTGCTCCCTATTCTCAAATTGATAGCCACTTTTTTATTTGATTATTATTGCTACACATACACAACACACACACACACACACACACATATATATATATACACACAACCCTCTGAAGCCATTTTGGTTGCTTGTGTGTATATGAGTTTGGAGCTGACCACTGTTATTAGCTAGAGGGTCCATCTCTGGGAGAGGCTAGCCCTGCTTCTCTGTGCAGTCATTAGTTGCCTGTGGGTATCTGTAGCAGGTTAGGACTGGGTGAGGTTGCCCCTTCTGCGTTAGCATGTCTTTTGATATTGTCATTGTTTTAGGCTTGCTCATGAAGACATTTTTAGGGGAGACTGTTTCTCAGCAGACTTCCTGGAATTCTGGCTCTTACAATTTTTCTGCCTTCTATTTTGCAGTTTTTCCTGAGGCCTGTGTTCAGGAGCTGTGGCATATAGGTATCCACTGGGGTTGTGTTCCTCCCGATCTGTTGATCTTTGGATTTGTGGTTTTCTGTGGCAGTCTCCATCTCCTGGAAAAGGGGCTTCTTGGATGGGTGGTGGTAGCTACACTTATTTGTGGATATAAGGATAAGATTAGAAGAAAGTTAGGTATTATGCTACCCTAACAGAGAGGTGGCAGTAGATTCTCTTTTAAGACACATGGCTATACTACAGCTTAGGAAGCTGCCTAGGTGTCAGTACCAGGCATGATTTCCCTCCTGGTCGGTGGGTCTTAAGTCCAATTAGACAACTATGGGTTACCATCAACATGTAGGTGCCTCTTATTGCACCTTTATGGATATTTTGCCATGCTGATCATTGTTGTGGGTCATAGGTTGGAATAGGAATGGTTGGGTGGGAATGGTTTATTGTTTCCTCACTTTGGCAGCTGGCATAATGTTTTCTGGTACCTTGGAAGCTAGAGTGCAGGAAAGAGGCTTTCAGGTTAGAGCCAGCTCAAATCATCCACGTCCTGTTACCCAAGTATGTGGTGACTCCAGAAATAGGGACTTTTACCCTCAACCTCTGAGAGGCAGCCAAGGGCAATAGCAATAATCTGTATTGTTTGGGGAGTTACTTGGACTACCCTGACCAACCATTCAGACGGAGGTTTCTTGTGCCTGCTACTGGGGTCTCTGTTAGTCTATGGTTCTTATGGGGAACACTGTCAGCCCTAGTAGTTGAACTTCTGTAAACACACACACGTGTGTGTGTGTATGTATATGTATACATATGTGTATATATACTTATATGCATTGTGTATAATTTTAGGTAAATATGAAACAAGATGAGTCCTTGAGGTTGTATCAAACAACCTTAGTGTTAATTGTTCCTCCTTCTCTTCCCTTCTGTATTGACCTCAGCACTCAGCCCACTTAGGCCCCCCTCCTCATTTTTCTGATTCCCCTTTCCTATCACTTGCACCCTGCCTCTTAGTCTCCTCTCAAACGCTACCCTCCACTCCTCGTCCATAGTCCCTTTATGTTTTCTTGGTTTCTGTGGTTATTCCCCATTGTATACATACATCTGAAGATTTGGAGCTAGGAGTCATAGATGAGAGAGGACATGTAGTATTTATTTTTTTGCATCTGAGTTACCTCACTCAATAAAATATTTTATTGTTCCTTAAATTTATCTGAAAATTTCATGATTTCATTTTTCTTTCCAGCTGAATAGTATTCCATTGCATACATGAGATGCATTTTCATGATCCATTCATTGCTGAAGGGCATTTAGGGTGTTTCCACTTCCTGGCAATTGTGAATGGGATGACAATGAGCATGGCTGATCATTTATCTGTGGGCCAGGAGTGGTTTAGCTGGGCCAGATTTATACCAGTAGTATAGCTGATAGAGATTTATTAAAAATAAATCAACTTTTAGTTTTCGGAAGATTCTCCATACTGAGTTTAAGAGGGGCTAGATGCATTTACATTACTATCAATGGGGAATGAGAGCTCCCCTTTCCCTCCAACCTCAGTGACCTTTGGTCTATGTTTTAATAGCAACAAAGAAGACTCAAGAAGAAAACATATGGGGGGGGGAGAAGTGTTGTGGTGTATCAATGTTACCTACATGTTTTCACCAGAACTGAACCAAGAACAGCAGTAAAACCCAAGTCATTTGTGCTCACTGCTTACATATGGATTACTGGCTGGAATTAGAGGAAGCTTCTGGCTGGTACTAATTGGATTAGTTACTTTTGGTCTGTCCTTGATCTACCCATGACACACAAGCCTGTCATTTGTAGGTTTAATCTTGATGTAAATAGAAGCAGGGCTTGGTGCTGTGGGTTTAGGTTGTTGAGATCACAGAAATGAGATGGGCCCCACCTTGATGGGGAGTGGAGGATGTGTCCTTTATCCATACAAGACTCCACAAAATAACCAAACCCAGCTGAGATAAAAAGGAATGGGTTACCACTCAAGGGAGTTGCATAAGATAGGGCATGGTAGAACATTCTGGAAAGATTTTTTTTCTTTTACTTGAGAGATACTTTAGGAGAAGAAAGACTGCATTTCAGAGCCATGAGGGTGCGTCTTGGGAGAGACCGTGGGCTCCAAGAAGGGTTGACATTTTGGAAGAATTTAGTAGGGAATGTAGACTTGCTTTCTGAAGGAGGGAGGACACTCAACAGCACTTTGAATGGCAGAGGACGATGAGGAAAGCCTGGGCCATATATTTGAGGAACTGAAACTTAAGATCAAGTCAAGGACTGGTTAAACTTTTTTCTTAGACGTCAATACGGAAGAGGACTGGGGAGGATGTGTGGAGAATCTTTCCACCTGTGGAAGGTCAACACACCTAATGAAATTAGTGTTTTGTGTCTGCTTTTTTGTAGACAACAGTCTTACTTTCCATACCAAAATCTCTGTCTCTTTCTTCCTTTCTCCTTAGCTAAATCTTGCTAAGGGCAGAGGTCAGTTCTCACAAGGTGGAATTTGGTGTTAGATCAGGAGTCTTGGCAGTTGTGGATTCTTTTCCCACCCTTTGATCTCCCTTGAGGACTGTCACACATCAACAAACAGATTAGCCTATGGTCCACTGCCAGTTCCCAGGGCCACATCTGCCTGCATTGACTTGCTTGTGGAGACTTCCTTAGTAACCCATCATCCAATTCCCATACCTGAACCCTGTCATCTGATCCTCCCCAACCGGGTGTGTCACTTGTACTGACACAGGGAATGTGATTCTAGCCTTTTTGAGTAAACAACTCTGCACAGTAGAGGTGGGGCCAGATTAAACAACAAAAGCCTGGGATTACATTGTTTGTCTAGCACCTGCCTCCCTGGGGTGAGCTCACTGCTCAAGATGACACCCTTCCAGTCGGATCTGTGCACTATAGGGTGGTGCTAACCAACCTGTGGATTCTGTTGCAACTGGGAATTCACCTCTTTTGCATGCCAGTCACAATCAGATGGAGTTCTTTATGATTAATTATTAATTAATATTAATATTAATCTACACATTAATTGAATGTGTAGATAAGCCAGTTGCCAAACTGCATGTCCGTGGATGTATGATTCTCGTTCTTAATTAGATCTGGTTGTTTGAGAAGCAGGGATAACATCAACGTACATTCTTATTGTTGTTAGAGTGTGCAGCAAGGTGGATCCTATTTTCAACTTTATAGTTAGTTTTGAAATTTGAACTGTAAATGTGAAATACTTTTCTGTCTGATTCCTCTGGTGTAGCTTATTGTTATGCTAATTCAGGTGTATGTCTTCCTGGACCTTATAAGTATATGAATCTTGTGTTCTTTTGAGCAAATTGGATAGTTAATCCTTTAATCAGTTGTTGAGAGATTGCTGGAAACACAGAGGCAGGCAGGACCTCTAAGCTCAGCAGTTTGAAGGTCATCATTGTTATTCATTTAGTGTTTCTCCTCTGTTTTCCTCCCTTCTATTTAATAGGGAAGTAAGCCTAATCCTTCAGCAAGGATAAGCACTTTATGGGAAGTAGAAAGGTGGGAACCTGGGAGGAGAAAGATCCTTGGGATGCATGTGATAAATGATGCTCCCTTACCCTGCCTCCTCCTGTCCTCACCGGCTGTGCCTTCTCTGATGGGAGGGCCCTCATCTTTAGCAAGCTGGCTCTGTTGTCGGTTAACTTCTTCTAATTTTTAAAGTATTTTTGTGGCTTTTGTGGGTAAACTTTTGTCTGCGTGTTCCTGAAAATCTTAGCTGAGGACTCCATCAGTTGCCTGGAAATAAATCTGTTTGAATTCTAACACAATACTGTTTATCCACATCTGTTGGCGGCCATGGCAGGAAGACGTTTAAGTTCATGCGCACTGTTAATCCTGCAGGTAGAAGCATATTAGGCCTTCTTTGTGTGAGGAGTCCCAGGCTTGGATTCCACTCTATTCAAGTTGATGAAGAAATGTAGCCAGGCCTCACCTGGACACCCGTCTGTGAGGTGTGTTGGGAATTGATTGATGCTACCATGGACAAGGCTAACCCCTCCACAAGCCTAGCTGACCAAATTCGTACTGTGTTTCTAGTTCCTTTTCCCCCAAGGCCTCATTCCATAAAGCTGAGGAAGGACCCTTAGAGAGATGCTTGTCTATAATGAGATCCAAGGGGAAACAGTACCAACCAGATGTGGTTTCTAGTGTCCACCTAATTAAAACAGGTGAAGAGATGCAGTGATGGAAATTGAGATCCTTGTATGGAAAGAGTGCTTTTTCTTTTTCTCTTTTCTTTGTTTTTCTTTTCTTTTTTTCTTCTTATAAATCATCTGTTATGGAGTAAGGTCTGGACCCCAGTTAGAATCTGAAATGACTGTGGAAGCCATAGAAAAATGATGTTTGACTCTTTCTGACCTTATTTATTTTTCTCCTTAAAAAAAACTTGCTAACTAAAATTCACATGAAGTCTAGAGCAGCTCTCCTGGCTTGGTCTCACCCCGGCTCAGGGGGTTTAACTATTTTACTTTGGGCTTCATGTCAAGAAGACAGAGGTATTTATAGACTTGTCTATTGGGCTTCTGCAGAAAGGAAGATTTCTCAGAAGATAAAGAAAAGGTCTCTGCCCTGGGTAAATGAGTGGATTTCTTCAGGAATACACAGCTATAGTGACGGTGATGACCATTGTTCATATTCGAGAGTACTCCTGCTTTATTGTTATGCAATGGGGTCACGATGTGCAGACTTCCACAAATTGAGCAAGGTTGCACTGCTACAAGAATAAGTCGGAGTGGGAATCCCAGTGCAGTTCTACCAGCTAGGGTCACCCTTTCAGAGCTGGTCAAATGGCATGAGCCAGGTCGGGGAGGAGACTTTAGGGATGAAGGGAAAAAGAGACTTTCTTCTGTTCATTCTGCTAGGTGGGTGCCAGTTGAAAGTCACAGCAATGCATTCATTAAGGACACTTATCTAAGAATAGAGTCTAAGCAGAGGAATAGACAAAGGGCTAGAGATGGTTGCACCTCTGAGGACATGATCCAGTCACTGGATACAGCTACTCCGGATGCCAACTGTACCTACAATGCTTAGTTAAATGAACAATCTGTTACGGAGGAGATGGTTATCATTCTTTGAAAAGTCTTTTGTCCTAGAATTGAAAATAGAAAATGTCTATGTTATTATGCTGTTTCCCCCGACATTCTGAGAAACCCATCTAAAGCAAGGGGTTTCTTAAATCATTGTCTTACACATCATCAGACCATCATAATAGGGGATAACTACAGTCGTTCCCTCCCTGCTGCCCCCCTTCTTTCTTCTAGTAGGAAGCATGCCTGTTCTTATATGGAAGACTGAAGAGTAAGGACAAAACTTCTAAGTATTCATGTGCATGTGCATGTATGTGTGTACATGTAGTTTGTGTGTGTCTGTGTGCACCTGTGTGCGCATTCATGTGTGTGTGTTTGTATGCAGGTGTAGGATCAAATTAATTCCAGAAATGTAAAGCAAGAAATTCTTTTCATTCCTTTTCCTTTACTGGGGACCAAATCCATGGTTTTATGCAAGCTGGGTAAGTGTTTTCCCATTGTGCTATGACCCAAGCCCTTGAGCGAGAAATCCTCCAGTCGGTCTTATACATCAAGGAAGGGCTGCCTACTCTCCTGCAATGCATGAATAGGGCCCTACCTTCCAAAAGTTAGCATGCTAACAAATCATCCAAGAGGCTTGTCAAAATGTAGATTCTGTTTCAGAGGTCTGGGGTAGGGTCAGACAGTCTCATTTCTTATTAGCCCCTTGACAATTTGAGTAGCAAATAAGAAAGGGGGACGATGTGTGTCATTAGATCTGTCCAGGAAGATGTCGGGTCAGAGCACGTAGAAACATGCTGTTAAATCCCTGACTTGCTAGATGATGAAGACGCATTTTTCATGAGCAAATCTCAGGCTGTATCTTTATTGCAACAGAGATTAACTTAATAAAAGAGAACTTAGGGCACACAGCGCCATGCCTTTCTTGGTCAATCAATCAATGAGAGTGTGTATGAGCCTCGCTCTTGGCTAAATACATGTGGAAGGAATCAGGGACCAGTTCAGTAGAACCAACTTGAAAACTTGGAGCAGTGTGTGAGCCGGTCACTTAGGAGAGCTCCCAAGATGCTCCCCTCCCCTCCACCTTAACAGTTTTGAGCTCACACTGAGGAATAGAATGAGGCAGGGGAACCAGGTATAGCCTTCTTTTCTCTTCCCCAAACCAATTCACCAAATCATGGACTAGGGCTGAGCCAGGAAATGACTCTAGAGTAAGGCAGTGGGATCCTTTCAGAGTTAAGTTCTTGTTGCTGGATTTCTTCTCTCTCTCTCTGTTTCTCTCTGTTAGTCTGTCTGTCTCTCTCTCTGTGTATCTTTGTGAGATAAGGTTTCTCTGGGTGCCCTAAATGTCCTGATCTCACTCTATAGACCAGGCTGGCTTCATACTCAGAGATCCACCTGCTTCTGCCTCCCAGAGTGCTGGGATTAAAGGTGTGCAGCACCTCACCAGTGTTGTTAGATTTCTTTAAACGCATGAAATCTACTGCCCTAGTCAGGGTGATTATCGCTATGATGAAACAACACGGCTGAAAGCAAGTTGGGAAGGACAGAGTTTATTTGGCTTATGCTTACACATCATTGTTCATCATTGCAGGAACTCAGGAAAGGAACTCAAGCAGGGCGGGAACCTGGAGGCAGGAGCTGATGCAGAGGCCATGGAGGGGTTCTGCATAATGGCTTGCTTCTTATGTCTCCTTCAGCCTGCTTTCTTACAGAACTAGGATCATCAGTTCAGGAATGGTCCCACCCACAATGGCCTGGGCCCTTCTGTTATAATCTGCTGGCCTGGTCAGTCACCTGGGTACCCTGTCCCTTTAAGAGACAAGCCCTGCCCACTCTCACCCATCCCTTTCTGCCTAGGCAAGGACATCCTGCTGTAGTGAATAGGGAGCAGAGGCCTGCTTTTTGTCCCGCCCAGCTCCAGCTCCCGCCCGGCTAGCTTATACCCCTAAATAACAACACATAAACTGTATTCATTTAAGCACTG
>LOJH01001034.1:23534-52763 GCA_001685095.1 Ellobius talpinus | reverse complement strand
TATAAGCTAGCCGTGCGGGAGCTGGGCGGGACGAAAAGCAGGCCCGTGCTCCTATTCACTACACTAATTAAAAATGAAGAAATTAAATACAACCTAACTATGTATGTAGCTTTATAAAAATAGTAATGTTTGTATCTGTAACACTTAAGAGTAGTTGAACTTTACTAACTACAAGTAAGGTCAAGGAAGGGGAGAAAGTAGATTAAAATTAAGAATTTCTTTGCTATCACTAAAACATTTCAATGGACTACTTTTCAAAAGAGATGATAAATAGATGTGGGGAGTTATAAAAGTGCCCTCGGAGCTGGAAAAACACTTCAGTGGGTAAGAGCACTGGCTGCTCTTCCAGAGGACCCAGATTTCATTTCCAGCATCCACCCATCTGTAACCACTCTCAGGCAATCTTATACCTTCCTCTGGCCTCTTTGGGCACCAAGCACATACATGGTACATACATGCAGGCAAATACCCATATACCTATAAAACATTTTTTAAAGTACTCTATTATCAAACAAACAAATGATCTTCTGAGATGACTATCAAATATTAAGTTTTATAAGTTTCAAAGTATGATCTAAGTTATATGAAAACCAAACTTTAATAAAAATATGTTTTGTTTAATCACTTCTTATTATAAAAAACAACCAGACTTAAGACTAGCAATATATTTAATTAAGGGATAAACTATTTTAATACAAGGATATCAAGCTTCAATTGCATAGTTTATTCTATTTATTCACACTCACATTCACACACACACATACCCTTTTGCAATAATTTTTGTTAGTGTACTAAGCTTCTTCCAGTAATTCTGAAAACCTTGTTACCTGGTGCAATTTTCCCATCCTGAGCTGCGGGCCCATCTTTTAGCACATTTTTCACTTGTAGGAATTCGTCAGGCCTATCTCCACCAATAATGGTAAAGCCAAACCCCATGGTACTCTTCTTCAGCGATGCTCGGACAAGGACACCTTTAAGTTGGGATGGATCCCGAGTAAAGTGAGACCTTTCCACATCTGGGTCAAAATAAGAATCATATTTAAAACAAAAATAGTTATATCAAATAAACTCTATACAGTCAATCTTCAAAATATTTATATATCATAAGTAAAAATAACAACAGTAAAAAAATGCCTGAAGAATAGGAAATTTCAGAAACTCTGAAGATATAGAACAGTTAGAATTTAAGTTAAAAAACTAAACCCTTGTTAGGGGGGACACAAGGGAGTACTTATGAATAGTATCTTTATGGAATTTCTTGACAACTTCAGAAGAGGAAAACAATCACTTCCTCTGTGCTTCCCCGCCTTTCTGTAGTATTTCCCCTTACCCATGTTCCACTAACATAACCTCCCTCCATTCAGTTTGGTTTCTGTACTTTCAGTCATTTACAGAGAGGTGAATTCTGAAAATACTAAATAGAAATAAACTCGAGTTTTAAATTGCATACTGTTCTGAGAAGTGTGGAAAAATCTTATGCCACCTTGCTCTATTTCATCTGGTACACAAATCATCCTTTCATTCAGTATCTATGCTGTATATATTACCATTTGACGGCTGTTTAGTAGCCATTTGGTTTCAGATCAACTCTTAGGGTTTCAAAGTATCTATATACAAGTAATCCTTATTTTACTTACAAAATTGTTCCAAGGCTCAAGAGCAGTGATGCTGGTGATTTGGATATATCAAAGAGAAAAAGTAAAAAATTTTCATTAAGTGAAAAGGTTAGGGACTAGAGAGATGGCTCAGTGGTTAAGAGAACTTGATGCTCTTGAAAAGGACCTGGGTTTGGTTCCTAGCACCTACATGGTGGCTCACAATGTCTGTAACTCCAGTTCTGGAGGACCCAACACCCTCTTCTGACCTCTGTGGGAACTGTACGTGTATGGTGTAGACACATACAGGTAGGAAAAACATTCAGACACATGAAATAAAAAATAAATCTCTTTGAAAGATTAAATTTATCAGAGGTATGGCATATACAGGAAAAAGTTTACATAAGGTTTAATGCAAACACTACTTTAGGCATCTACTGGTGGTCTTGAATGTATCCTCATCAGATAACAGGTGATTCCATACCCATGCATAATGATGAAATCATTTATTAAAAATATTATTTACTGATTGCTACATAATACTACTATAAGCAATTTATTACACATATACATTTAATATAATAGTGTCTTCCTCTTGAGATATCTTCAATGTCTTGAGAATCCTTCATGAGGAAGATATCTCCAGAGAATGCTATCGTTATTCCATAGGTGAAAAAACAGGCATAAAGATTTTAGGGAACTTAAACAAGGTTACATGATGACACTTAAGGCTGCTCTTTAGCCAATACACTCATCCACAATTTTAAATGACATTTCTCACTACATATTATGACAGTGATCTGCCAGAAAATTCTTGAGGGGTAAGAATTGACTTAATTGCAAACATTTTTTAATATCTAGGGACTAGTGAAGCATAGGACATATGAAGAGTGCTCAAAAATACCTGTCAAACTGGAAATGTTTACTGAACTACATGTAAAACGTAAGGAAGGCACCCATGTTTTTTGAAGAGTAGCTATAAGAAAGAAGTATTTTTCTCACAGATAACACTTTATTCTACAATATATGCAGAGAACTTGGTTGTAATGATACGTGGAAGAAAAGAAGGAGACAGGTGGGTGGAACATCCAAGAACTTCCTGAGTAGCTTTTCAAAAAAAAACTATGACTAGGTGCATTAAAACCATATGTAACTTGGTATGTAACTCTACAGGCAGCCAATGGCACAGGGAAATACTCTGGTAGATTTACTTAGTACTGATTAATAATGGTTAGTGGAGAATCCTGAAGATTAAATCTGTATATCAGACTTAAGTAGTTAATTCAGAAGTTATAATGAACTAAAGGGGCTAATACTGAGACAGGCTTCAAAAATAAAATAAATAAATAAAAAACCTAATCCTTAAAACTCAACCTCAAATTCACACAATTTTATATTTTTATTTAATCATGACAAACATCTCAGTATTCTCACAATGTTCACATGATTTTGTAAAAAATATGATTCATATCTTTTGTAGAGGCAAAAATTTCTCTGTTGAGTTTCAAAGATTTAGCAATAAAAAGTTCAAATTCACTTTCATTAACTCATCATGTATAGTTCATGATTTATTACAATGACCAAATAAGAAGTTCTACCTGGTCTTGCAGAAAGCATTTCAGCCTGTCCTATCTGCTTTTTTCTTTTGGCTTCTTCCACTGGATTTTCAAACTGAGTTTTCTGGTTGAGGTGACTGTAAAATATAGAGAAATGTACAGTTCGAGTTTAGATGAAAGAGTTCTATTTATTTTCCTAAACAAAACATGATTCTATTCCATCACAAAGGTTAAGGAGTATGTATCTTGAGGAAATGGGGCATAGAAAGGCTGAAAGAGATAGTGGGAGGCCCAAGGGGATGACTAGAGGTCAAAGGTGCTAGACTTATGCTAGTACATCTCCACAAACCCAGCAACGGAAACAACAACAGTTTATAATACTACAGTAGAAGTTCTCTTCCTGCGGCAGTCAGAAGATCTGGTACCTGGTCAGGCATTTTTTAAGGCAATTAACACAGAAGACTCTGTGAGTTTCTTTAAAATAAATCAAACTATCAAGCTACTCCTGAAAATATCACAGTGTAAAGCCCCTAGAGCAGTGGTTCTCAGCCTTCCTAATCCTACAACCCTTTAGTATGGTTCCTCATGTTGAGGTGACCCCAACCATAAAATTATTTTCTTTGCTAGTTCATAACTGTAATTTTTCCACTGTTGTGGATTATAATGTATACATGATATGCAGGATATCTGATTGGTGACCCCTGTGGAAAGGGTTGTTCAATCTCCAGGTTGAGAATCACTGCTCTAGAAAATTATCCCATACTACTTTATTACCTTTCTACTAACATTGTTACAGAACAACACTGTTTTTACACTTCAATTTCTTCATAATTACATAATAAATTAGTTCAATAAATGTAACAGAAATTTAGTGGGACTTTGTGACTGAGTACATTCACAGTTGACTCTTGGAAAGCTTAGAACTCTGGAGGAAAGCAGGAAAAAGACAAGCACTGATTGAATTGTAGCACTGATATTCTGGCAAGCCACTTAAATGATAGTTATTTTAGAATGTAGCTGTGACAAAGAATAAAAACTAAAAATGATGTTTAAAACCATGATGAGGTCCAATTCAGAAGCCATTTGAACATTCTATCATGTCAAAGCACAAAGATAGTTCAGCCAAATATGTTTTCCACTAAAATTCTGCTTCAGTAAGAAAGGAAATTACCAAACACCAACAATTAAACATCAAACCATGAGAATTTCAGGCTATTATTATCTGTATATAGGTCAATTAATCATACAATATACATATAAAAAGGGAAGCAATGTTTCCTTTGTTACCTGTGCTATTAATGAAGGTAAGGAAAAAACAAAAACAATAGAACAAGTAATTATTACAGCAAGGGATGTTAGTTTTCTTTGTCCTTTGGGCTTCTACAGTGTCTTTTAAAAAACATTTTATTTTATTTGTCTGGTGTGTGCCAAGTGTGTGCCCTTAGAGGTCAGAGCACTGGATCCCACAGAGCTAGCCTTACAGGCAGTTGTGAGCCACTGGGGTCCTCTAGAAAAGAGCAGTACATGCTTCAACTAATGAGTCATCTCCCCAGCCCACCTCTAGTGCTTAACTTTCAGCATATGAAAATGATAATCTTGGCATTCTTAAGGAAAAAAACCCTAAAAATTAGCACTTAGAAAGCATCCTGTTTAGAGATGAACTCTAGCTGCCTTTTATAACATGAGCAAGAACGACTCATTTTGCCACAATGGCTTTAGAGGAAAACAATTAGTGATTTATATTTCTACACTTTGTGATATGTGAAAGAAGAGAGTAGAGACATATAAATGAATAATATCATTTTTCTGAAAATTCTTAGATAAAAGAATATAAGATTTAGGGGAGTAATCAATTGCATCTACTACATTAGACCATATTAAATGCCACCCTCCTTATAAAACACATCAGTGAAACTACACTTGGCTTTTTTTAAACTTTCTTTTTATGTTTGTGTCTTTCACATCATGCATCTCGATCCCATTCATTTCTCTGTCCCTTCGTATCCACCCTCTGCCCTTGCAACCCCCTAAACAAGCTGTAGTGTGACACAATGAGTCACATAGTAAACTTTTCTGTCCATTTATCTTTGATGCAAGTGTTCACTGCAAATAGTCATTGGTCTGGCTCAAGGTCTCTGGTTTTGGATGGATTCTGGGCCCTCACCGGGACTTCTCTTGGATATCCTGTAGTTGCCCTGTGTTGTAGAGATCATGCAGCTTTGGGACTGCAGGACTGGCCCCTTTATGTGCTCCCATAGATCATAGATGGGGTAGATGTCAGGGATGGCCAACTCATAACCCTGGCTCTGGGCCTGGGTAGTTGCAGGGATGGTCAGTCTGCCAGCTCCCCTCTGTTCTCACTACCAGGGTGAGCTCTCTTGTACTGTCCTGACTCTTTCATCCTTTGTAGCAACAAGCAAGGGGCAGGGCCAGTTCTGCTTTCACATTGCTGGGGTTGGCTCTTCCACCCCTGGACCATCAGGACCAGCTCTACTGTGTTGCCCAGGGGAGGCATAGGGGCCACTCTCTCAAGTGCTGTAGCTGGTGAGGGGCAAGGATAGCTCTCCTACTCTTATGACCCCAGAGCCAGCTCTCCCACTCACCACAGGGAGAGGGGGTATCTCTACCCTGCCCATGATGAAGGACAGAGCCAGAACTCCCACCTCATGTTCTTGGGCCGGTTCATCTGGACCCATCAATAGGGTCAGCTCTGCTGTGCTGCCCAGGCGAGATGCAGGACCCACTTTCTTGAGTATACACCTGGTAAGGGGCAGGTTCAGCTCCCTTGCCCACCAAAGGTGGTAAGGGTTGTGAGGGAGGGCACCTCTCTTCACTCCCACCATCACTCCGCAGACGAGGGAGGTGGCACTAGCTATGTCCGTCTCATGCCCTCAGAGCTGTCTCACCTTCACCCCTGTCTACAGGGCAACTGTACTATGCTGCCCAGGCAAATGGCCTGTTCTCCCAAGTACTGCAGCTGGTGAAGGATTGTTCACTTTGTTATTTATAAGCACATATTAAGATGAATAAATTTATTTGTCTAGCCATGAAGTAAGGACACCCTCTTAGCAAAGAGCTTCCTAAGTGTGAGAAGAGACTATTGATACTGATTCCTAGGACTGACATCGTGGAAGGAAAGAATGATCTCCCATGTAACCATGCTGTGCCAAGACCCTCCTCCATTTTTAAAATTAAGTATTTCTATAGAAAACCTGCTATTAAATTGTAGAACTTTTTTTTAAAAAAGATCCATTTCAGAATCTCATCTTTTAAAATAACTATAACAACAACAAAAAACCCTGAAAAACTGCCATTGTAGTTAGTGTTACTACTGCAAGATTCCTGCCAAAAGCAATCATGGTGCCATCTGGTCTGACAAACTAAGAGAGCCAATGAATAGCCATTCAAGTAACAGCTCTTCATCTCACCAGTCAGCTCACAGCAGACTACTAGAGTTGAAACTCAGACCCAGTTAATCTGGGACTCAAGACACATTCTATAATGTACATCTTGAGTACAGACTGTTCTTCTTAATCTAATAAATTATCTTCTGTAAATGAGCTTGTTCTGAGTCGATCGAATATAATCGTGGTGTTGATGTTACTTCTATCTCAGGTGTTTCACACACCTCCATGAGTACCTGGAGTGGACTTCAGGACTTGCCCGAAAGCTGCTTCACTATTGTGTCTTCGCTTCAGAGGAACAAGATCTTTCAGTTAAAGATTTTAGAACACACAAATGACTTTCAACTCTTGATCATGTATTCACATTCACTTGGAATGAGTAATAATAAGAGTCATTATCTCAAAAATGTTCAGCAGCATCACTGGCAAATAATATTAGATGCAAGAATAATTTAAACAGGCTAAAGTACAAGGGGAAGAAAAACATTGCATAAACCCCTTTCAGTTGGCCTCCAAATCTGCCTTTGACTTGAAAAACACCAACAAAAGGACATTGTTTCTTCCTTCAATTACTCATGCCTTAGGGAAAATAAAAATATCAAAAGAGCCGATGAGTACTTTGCATATCACATTACATCATTATCAGCAATATATTAGATAACACAATAGAAGGAAAATTAGTAAAGCTTGTCAAAGGAAGCGAAACATTGGATATGGCAAGTTACACACTTAGTGAAGACTAAGTTGCTTCCTCAGGATACACACTTGCTTTTAAGAAGTCACTTCAAGCATCTCTCTAACCACAGAGATGAAAGAAGAACCTCAAACTAAAGACCACAGTGGGAGTCAAAGATACTTACTTTAGGGATAACTACCAGGAAATGGCATTGATTTATAACAAATAGTATTGAAAATTAATCATAAAATAGAAGATTTTTTTTTCTGAGTTAGGGTTTCTCTATGTAACAACCTGGTTGTCCTGGAACTTACTTTGTAGACCAGACTGGTGTCAAACTCACAGAGATCCACTGGGATCTAACAGCACCCAGCAAAATTAGAATATTCTTTAACATCCTATTTTTCCTGGTAATAGTATCATTTTGCTTTTGCAAATAAGGCAGCTAATGTCAGCTTTTATTCTTGTATCCTAATTACCTGCTGAGATACACTTGGCTAATGAAGAAGTCACTCGAATTTAAACTGTGTTCTCTGAAAAATGAGCCTTCAGCTTTCTAACTCTCAGGCATTAGTTTAATAAGATAAATTCACTCACTGATTAATTCTTTTCTTTATTTACAGAGCTTCCTTATGGCTAGGAGAAAACAGAGGACTTCTATGCCTTTAAATTTCCAGATAATATTGACATTTCTGGCATCAGCACCTAAAGTTAAAATCCTCTCTGTAGCCCCCAGAAAGAAGGTAATTCTAGTAGTCTGAACAATGAAGTAATCTGATAAAAGGAAAGAAAGCTCAGAAGTGAAAGTGGTCACTAACAGCAACTGTGTGGTTGTTCCTATCTGTTTATACAGCTGCATTAGAAGCAGGCTTCACTCCTTGAAAGAAGTCTCTAGATCACTTTAAAAGAGAACACACCTTTAATTATATACCTCTAAAGTTTGGATTACTATACTACAATGACCTTAATGCCTTTTGGAAGTACACACTGGTAGTGATGGAAGAGACCACAGGAGTTCAGTCACCCAGTGTCCATGTACTGCCTTCCTCTTTAAAGAATGCAGCAGCCATTAGTCCTCCACAAAGTTTTCCTACTTCTATTACAATCTTCCCCATCATACCCTTCTCCTTGTTCCTCCTTCCTTTCTCTTCTTTCCTTAGAAATGGGTCTTTCTATATTGCTAAGTATTGCTAACTCAAGTACTATGCATCCTCACCTCTTGAGTACTGGGAGTACAGGCATATGCCTCCACTCTGGCCTCCCCTTTCACGCTCTGTATTGAGGAACCCAAAGCTAACTTCTAGAAACATCAAAGTCAGCACAGAAAGTGCTCCTTTTCTTCTAGTTAAAATAACCAGAAAATCATAAGGTGTCAATTTTTAGTATTCCCTAGGGCTGTACAGAAAAAGAAAACATTTGGGAAACTATTAACTTAAATAACAAACTTACTCAACATAGTATGTTCCATACTGAGGGTCCTCTATTTTCTCCCAGCCATAAGGAAGCTCTGTAAATAAAGAACAAAATTAATCAGTGAGTGAATTTACTTTATTAAATTAATGCTTGAGATTTAGAAAGCTGAGGAGTCACGTCTCAGAGAACAAAACAGTTTTAGTTTGAGTAGCTTTTTCAATAGCCAAGTGTAATTAGGATACTAGAACAAAAGTTGACCTTTGCTGGGTGTGGTGATACAAGCCTTTAATTCCAGCACTCAGGAGGCAGAATCAAGTGGATTTCTGAAGTTTGAGGCCACCCTGATCTACATAGTGAATTCTAGGCCAGAGGAAGCTATCTAGTAGAGGCCTGTCAAAAAAAAAGCACATACACACAAAAAATCTAACTCATGAAAAAATAACATTAAAGTAAAAATGTTATCTGAACACAAGACATAAAATTAATAGTTATTAGGGTGCTGAAGAGGCTGAGAGGTTAAGTAACTCAGGTTAAGAACTTCAGATTCATTCATTCTTAGCTCTCTACTGCCTGTAACTCTAGTTCCTGAGAATTCAGTGCCTCCCCTTGGGCATTTGAACTCGTATGAACACACCTACACACACACAAATCAGAATAAAATTAAAATACAAGTTATTATAATAAATTATTATAAATTAATAAATTATAATAATAATTTATATTTCTTTTTAGATGCTTGATAAAGTTGATGTGAAACACAAGTTCCTGTAAGTCCAATCCAAACAGCTGCATCTTATTATGTTTTCTACTTTTATACATCATCACTTATTTTATACATACACACACACACACATTCTGACCTATATCTTAAAGAAGAACCCAGTCTTGGACTTCTGTCATTTCAAGTGACAGGTAAGTTTAAAACCTAAGGAAGGACTTACTTTTCGTTATATTAACTTCAGTAGAGCATCTGAAAGAACCAACTTAATTATAATTAAAGTATTAAAAGCTTGTTTGGAAGTTCTAGCAGGGGAGGATTATCTTGACCAAAGACAGGTCCTCCTCTATTCGGGGAAGGTCGTCCTCTTCGACCTAGTGCGCAGTTTTGGGAAGGTCACACATGGAGTGTTGAGGGAGGGTAGCTAGCTACCCGCCTAGCTAGCCAGATCAGTTGAGTCAGCCCTGGATATCAATGGGGTGACAGACGTTGCAGCCAGATCACCTTCACATAGAAATAAAAGCAAGATGTATCTTATTCTTAGATCTAATTGATATATCTTTGTAGTACATTTTTACTTAATATTTCCTTTGCTAAATAAAATAAAATGTAGACCAAAAAATGCCTTGTCTTTTTGGTAATCACAGATAATTTGGCAGAACAGAGGAAAAGTTATATGCAAAGAGAGATGAGTCTTATAAGTGCCAATTACAAGAACCCAAGTGTGCCATATTAAGAAATTATGTGCATTGTTCATATGAGTATGGAGGGCAAAGGACATTAGGTATTTTTCTCTAGAGCCCTCCCCCTTATTTTTCAATTGCATTTATGTGTGTGTGTGTATGGTGTGTGTGCATGAGTGTGTGCCCTGCACACATATGCCACGGAATATGTGTGATGGTCAAAAGACTACTTTCAGGAAATGGTTCTATCCATCTACCATGTGGGTGATAGGAACTGAACTCAAGTGGTCAGACGAGATAGCTAAGCTATCTCACTGGCCTTTTACCTTAGCTTTTGAGACAAGGTCTCTCACTGAACAAAGCTCATCATTTCAAGTAGGCGTGTTAGCCAGGGAGCACCCAGGGATCCATCAATCTCTGACCTACAAGGACAGGGTGACAGGGACACATAGCTATGTCTGTCTTGTATATGGATGTTGGAAATTCATGCTCAGGTCATCTTTATTGCACAACAAGAATTCCCACCAACATAGCCACCACCCAGGTTTGTGATCTTTATTTTGATTATAATAAGAATGATTGAGCAGTACTATGACATGATTAAATTTATATTTGTATGAGATTATCGGCCATCAGTAACAGGAAGAAACAGACAGAATGGAGTGATATAACAGAAAATAAAACCATGAATAGACTAGGCAATAAATTATGAAGGCTGGAACTAAGGCACTGGTAGTAGGAGCGAGGAGAATGGGCATGTTATAGAGATAAGATCGATAATTACTATAGAGCTCAGGGGAGAAAAGAGTGGGAGAGGAGGCTACGGTGATTTCCTCAGTTTCTAGTTTTCCTGGCATAAAAATGATGAGCGTGTAATACCTTGTTGCTGTGACAAAATACCTAATGAAGCAACTTATGGAAGGAAGAGTTCATTTAGGCTCATAATTTAAGGACATAGGCCATCATCGTAGGGAAGGCATGGCAGCAGGAATGTGAAGCAGCTGATTTGACAGTCAAGAACCAGAGTTCAGCTCACTTTCTCCTTTTTATTCAGTCTGGGATTCCTACCCAATTGATGGTGCTATTCATATTCTAGGTGATCTTCCCTCTGCAGATAACCTTTCTGAAAGCAATCCTCACAGAAGTACTCAAGTCAAATTCAACCTAATCTTTGATAACAAAGATTAATTACAACACATTATCAAGTACTTACTAATAACTAATATGAAAAACTGTTACAGGAACTAAAAATATAAAATTAAGATTTAGAAGAACTTAGGAGACAGAAGAAGCATTTAAAAAAACCTTAATACTGTGTCTAGCACAAGTAGACACTTAAGAAATGGTTAAGTTTTTAAAAGCTATAATACTAGAACTTAGTACTTAACTGCAACAAAAAGGAAACAGTGAGGGAAAAGCTTAGAATAATCAGTTTTTTACTCAAAAGAGAGAATTATCATTTGTTAAAGGCAAGAAGGAAAGGCACTTCATATATGTAGTCTGAACACATCCTGATAGAGGTATCTATGAAGCTTCTGGTAATATGGACCTAGATTTAACAGATAAACATAGGAAGATAGACATTTGGTAGACACCATAGGAACAGCCATGGCAATGGATAAGACTGCTTAAACTGTGAACAGAGAAAGGTGAAAGATAAACAGTCTCAGGAACACTGACACAGTAGAAACTGGAAGGATAAATTATAGTCTTTGGGAAAGAGTCAAAGACGGAAGGCATGACCAGCACAAACAAAGCCATGTGAAGCAGTGAGGAAGAGCTGTCAAGAAGCTATCAAGCTAGACAATCAGGTTGTTGGTAATTTTAAGAAAAGCAGTTCTAGGCTGGGCATAGTGGCACATGCCATTAATCAAAGCACTCAGGAGGTAAATGAAGGTAGATCTTTGTTAGCCTGAAGCCAGACACAGAGTTAGTTACAGGCCAGCCAGAGCTAAATAGTGAGACCTTGCCTCAAAAAAGGAAAAAAGAGCCAGGCAGTGGTGACACATAACTTTAATCTCAGCTCTTGGGAGGCAGAGGCAGTTGGATCTCCAAGTTTGAGGCCAGCCTGGTCTACAGAATGAGTTCCAAGACACCAGAGATATACACAGAAAAACCCTGTTGAGGAGGGAAGCAGTTTGTTGAAAATGCAGGGTTAGGGGTGGGTGCTAAATGCAAGACTATTACAATCACTATAATTTTAAAATAGAGGTAGAATCCTTAACAAGCGATAACCAAAAAAAGAAAAAGAAAAACTTGTGAAAAAGATAGTCTAAGGGGGCTGTAGAGGTGGCTCTGCAGTTAAGAGCACTGACTGCTCTTCCAGAGGACCCGGGTTCAATTCCCAGCACCCACATGGCAGCTCACAACTGTCTGTAACTCCAGTTCCAGGGCTTCTGACACCTCACACAGGCGTACATGCAAACAAAGCACAAATGTACATAAAACAAAAGATAGTCTAAGAACTATGTAAAAGATGTAGAGTCAAGTGCAAGAGAAATATGTTTATTTGGGGAATGGGAAAGACCTAACTAACCTCACTATTTTTTCCTCTGTTAGAAACAGATGCATTTCCCCCAAAAAACAGTTGACTCAAAAAAGGAAAACTAATTTTGGCATATTACGCAGCTGGATGGTTCTAATGCCCATGAATTTATCCTTTCCCTTTTCTCTCTTTCAAATGATTTTTTTTCTTATTTAAATGTATGAATTACAACTGCTTTTTCATGATGGAGGCCTATTCAGCTGGTAATTTTCTATTATCACTCTCTAAGCTCCAAAATGATTCAACATTCAATATATTTATAAGATGGCTTTGGCAAAAATTTATTCTTAATTGTTCTTTCATCATATAAGAAATGGGTGGGTTGAGAGTAGAATAGAATCCTGATGTATTTTCTAAGATAATTACTTAAGCCAAAATACTAATTATTTTATTTGAATGGAAGATAAATATATTCATCCATTAAATCATCAGATAGTGTGGAGACATAGCTGGGTTCAAATTTCAGAAGACTGGGAAAGAAAGGATACGTTTTAGAATTGGTGAAGTTTGCCTAGAAGATCTTAAATGATCAGTGGATGGCAAACAGTATCTTACATTATACAGTCCTACATTCAAAATATTATTTTCTTTTAACATCTACTCTATATAAAGCATGATGAAGAATTATATATATCATCTTCATATATATGACTGACTGACTCTCTCTCTCTCTCTCAGATATAGTTTTTAGTGAAAACAGTCAACCGCAGGGCTACTCCTTCCTGTGAGGGGAGACAAAGTACACAGAGAAAGTGGTAAAAGTTGCTGAGCGTAAAAGATAGAGACTCAAGAGTCCAATCAGGACCTCCCCACCAGATTATATGCAGGCAATACTGGAATGTATATCTAGCTGTAACCCTTCTACTGAAGGTGTTAACTATTCTTGGAAGAAATGTATATTTCATGAACCTCCTTGGTTTGTTTGTTTATGTGTATCTATGTGTGAATACGTACCACAGTGCCCATGTAGAGGTTAGAGCACAACTTTCAGCAGCTAGTTCTCTCCTTTTACCACGTGGATCAGGAAATGAAAGCAGTAGATTTGGCAGCAAGTCATCTTTACCTGCTGAGCCATTTGGGTGACCCATATGTCTACTTCTGAGAGTAAAAGGGGACACTATAAATAATTATATGGTGACAAAAAATAGTCCGAATCCCTCAAATTTCATAGAGAAGCATGAAAGAAACATTTTCTATTTCTTTGAGCCCCTCAGTTCCTTCCACAAAGTAAAAAGTATCTTACCTGAGTAGTGAGCTTTACAGAATACACTCAATACGCCTGAGACTCTAGGAACTCCTGTTTCAGATGCTACCTGCTTGTTGAGAAACATTCTAGTCTGTTCTCTACCTTGCCTGCCTCAGGGGAGAGAGTACGGGTGCTTTAATGCTGCTTCCTACAGAAGTAAAATAGAGAGCATCCATATAGATGCAGGGCTCCATACTCACTGGCTAATCCACATCTGACCTCATGTCTCTAGTTTGTATCTTTGTTTTATTGTGACTCTAAACTAGTAGATGAAGACAACTCTATCTCCTTCTACAGAACATTACAGAATTAAAAAAAAAACATACTGTTTATGAGAGTCATCAAATTAATCTGAAAGACATCACAGCTCCTTTCCCTTCTCTGCCTCCTCTAGCCTGGGAACTTTCCCCCTCTGTGGTAGTTTGAATATACAGGACTCATAGGGAGTGGCACTATTAGAAGGTATGGCTTTGTTAGAGTGGGTATGGCTTTGTTGGAGGAAGTGTGTCACTGTGGAGTCCAGCATTGAGGTTTCCTATGTTCAGAATACTGTCTAATGTGTCAGTAGACTTCCTGTTGCCTGCAAGATGTAACAATCTCAGCACCAGAACCATATCTGCCTGCATACTGCCATGCTCCCTGCCATGATGATAATGAACTGAACCTCTGAAACTGTAAGGCAGTCAGCCCAATTAAATGTTTTCTTTATAAGAGTTGCCATGGGGTCATGTGTCTCTTCACAGTAACGAAAACCTTAAAGTTGGCACCAGGAACTGGGGTATTGCTGTCACAGGCCTGACCATGTGCTTGTTTGGAGGAATTTCGACTTTGGTACTTTGGCTATGGAAAGTAGTGGAATGCTATAAGCACTGTTTAATGGGCCATACTAATAGGAGCATAGAGGACAGTGGTGCTGTGTCTGATTCGATGAACTGGAGTGGGTCATCAAATTAATCTGAAAGACATCACAGCTTCTCTCCCTGCCTCCTCTAGTCTGGGAACTTTCCCCTCTGGCAGTTTGAATGTACTGGCCCCATAATTTCATAGGGAGTGGCACTATTAGAAGGTATGGCTTTGTTGGAGTGTGTTGGCCTTGTTTGAAACCTGTCTTGAGGTCACAGAGAAGAATTTTAGCATGTTGCCTAGAGATCTTGGGACAAAAAGTAGCTGCCTTTTGCCCTTGTCCAAAGAGTCTGCTTGAGGCTAAAGTGGAGAGTTTTAGACTAATTCTGTTGATGGAAGAGATATCAAAACAGCCTAGTATAGACTCTGTTGTGTGGTTACTAGTGTTCATCTTACAATGATTTACAATGAAATGGAGCAAGCTGAGTGGAGTAAATTGCAAAATGCAAAATTTTGAGGAGAAAAAGAGCACTAGTAAATGGAATGGAGGTAAATCTTGTGTTCAAGGAAATAAATGAATTAAGAAATGGAATATAGAAGTGGTGACCTCATAGCAAGATCCCACCCAGTTAAATTTCCAACTTGTGAAAAGGAACTAAAGAACAGCTTAGAGTCAGTGTGGTGGGGCATGCCTTCCATTCCTTTACTCAGAAGGCAGAGGCTGGTGGGTCTCTGAGTTTCAGGCCAGCCTGGTCTACAGAGCAAATTTCAGGACAACCAAGCTTAGGCAGTAAAAGACAGAAAGCCGGTGAAAATTATTTGAACTAAGGGACCATCTCTTTCAGCCCCAGCAAGCAGCAGAACTTAGCAGCTTCGGCCATGTGGTTCTGGTTTAAGAGTTAAGGATAAGAGAAAGGAGTTAAGGAATGAAGTCATGGAAGCCAGGCATGTATCATGGTGTCATTGAATGAAGGCCTAGTAGAGAGGCCATCACGTGAAGCTGTGAAGTTGAATCCTGGATTGCACTGGAGCACCCAAGATGTTAGAGATGCCAGAGTCACAGTATAACTGACCTTGAGAGCTGCTAACAGGGAGTGGAACCAGCCCAAGAGAATATGTTACAGTCAACAAACCTGAATGGCGTTGGAGATCTGAAAAACATTTTGACATCAGACATGGAAATTCAGAGTTTGGAGTTTGTCCAATTGGTTTTTGATCTTGCTTTGATCCAGTATTTCCTCACTTTGCTCTCTCTCTGCATTTTGGAATGGTAATGTATATCCTATGCTGTTATATGTTGGAAGTATGTGGTTTGCTTTTTTATTTTGATTTTATAGGTAATTACAGTTAAGAGATTGCATGAATCTCAGAAGAGACTTTGAACTTTGGACTTTACTGTTAAGACTGTGATAGATTAAAGAGAATTTTGAAGTTGGACTAAATAAATTTTGCATTACAATATTGTTACAAAGTTATGGGTGCCGGGGAGTGGAACGTGACAGTTTGACTGTATTGGCCTCCATAATCTCATAGGGAGTGGCAGTATAGGAAGGTATTGCTTTCTTGGAGGAAGTGTGGTTGGTTTCCTATGCTCAGAATATTGTGCGCTATGTCAGTTGACTTCCTGCCTATCAAGATGTAAGGACTCTCAGCTCCAGCACCACGTCTGCCTGCCTGCCACCTTGCTCCCTACCATGATGATAATGGACTAAATCTCTGAAACTATAAGCAAGACCCTTAAATTAAATGTTGTCCTTTATNAGAGTTGCTGTGGTCATGGTATCTCTTCACAGCAATAAAAACCCTAACTAAGACACCCCACCTCTTTCTTGCCTTCTAAACATTTAAGTCTCTGATTAAGGGATATACATGTAAATAAGACAATACTCTTGCTCTTGAGGACTGGTGTCTAGTTACAATACAACACAACCAGCTTATGAGTACAGACAAGTCACAGTCTACTACTAGAGTAAAGAAAAACAGCATCTAATTCAAATATAAAAGAGGACAGAGGGGTCCCTGAGAAACATTTTAGAATTGTGCTTAGAGTAATACTAGGTATAAGTCAGGATCCAATGCTGGTTCCTGGCAAAAGAAATGGTATGTGACAAAGAACACAAAAGTATATCAGATGAGCCATGAAAACAGTTTGAAGGATATCGTTCAATTGCTAAAAAAAACCCTCAATATTTTAACAAATAGTCTGGGCTTTATTTAGTGAACAATGGGAAGCAAGAGAAAGGTAGTTATATTTCAGAAAGATTAGGTTAGTAGTATAAGGTAATGTCTCAAAGGAGTTTGGTTACATAGTTTACTCAGTAAAAAATTTGAATATAAATCCTTCAAGACACATATTTACCCATATACACACACTTATTATATATATACACATATTTAATATATATTTACTAAAGCATATGTAAAACCAGATGTTTAAAAATGAGAAGACTACATAATTGTGAGTACTTTAATACCCCTGAAAACACCTCATATGAGGTATCTAAAATGCCAGCTCAACTTCTATTTACTTATTGTATTATTAGCTTGGGCATAGATGTTTGTATTATTTTCAATCAGCAGTACTTCTGCTTAACTCTCTTAAAGCAACATTCCATTTTGTGTGGGTTGCTTTAAAAGCTATATATCACAGGTTCAAATGGGCAGAAGTAAACTGCAAGACTTCAGTGACCTGGAATGGTGTCATGGTTGACATGTTCTAGATAATGTATGTGACAGTTTCAATAATGGAATGAGTAAGAGTGCCATTAATAAAATAGTACTCAAAATAGTGAAGTTTATTTTATATAAATATTTTTACTTTCAACAATGCTATGAAAACAAGTTTCAATGTTTTCTTCTAGTATACCATTAGATAGTTTTAATGCCAACATCTTGGAGACTACTGGTGTTAGGATGTGTCAGAAGAGTAGAAGACAGAAGGTTATAAACAAAAGCCCACACCTTTAATCCTAGAGTATAGGGAGTGGCACAATGACTACGGAGGTCTGAAACATGCCTAGGCTACAAAGCAACACATTATTTCTAAAACCTCACTGGCACACATATGTGTTTACAGGAAATTTTTTTCAGGTTTTCTATATGTTGATAATTTTGACAAATACATTGACAAAATAAAAAAAAAACAAAAGAAAATGAAAACAAAAACAACCAACCTCCAAGAAATGAGAGCTTCCTAGGGCACAAGAGGAGGTAATGACTGCTAGCCCTGGCCTAATGTGCAAGAAGAATGGAGTCTATGAAATAAAGAGGCCAAAGATGTTAAATTTACTTTTAAATATGTGCATTGGACGTGCCAATGAGACAACTAAAAATAGGTTCAAAAGCAATAGGAAACACAGAAATCTAGTTCAGAAATAAGGGCAAAATACTAAAGATTAAGTGGGTCAGTCAATAGAGTGAGAGGAATAAATATCTCCCACCAAACAGAAAATGCAGAGAATTGAGCAGAAATTGAATTAGGGGGTAAGAAAGACAACAAATCAACAAGACAGACAAAGACAAATGAATGCACAATCTGAAAAGTCAGTTTTTAAAGTATTACATGTTGTAGTTTATCTATGCAATGGCTTACTTCACCATCACAAAGGACTTACTATGAAAGCCTTATAGACAAAGAAGATAAAATACAAAAAATATATATTTTTTTATAAAGAAAATACAGGGGCTGAGCAAGGGTGCCTACCACCAAGCCTGACCACCTGAGATTGATTCTTAGAACTCAAACAACGGTAGGGAACAGAATTATTTCCATTCATCTCACCTGCCACCTGCCTTCTCCTTTGGCCTCCACCTCCCAAGTGCTGGAATTATAAGCATGTGCCACCAAGCCCAGCCCTCTCCCCTGTTTTCTAATTAACTAATTTTTTATCATTCGTGTGTGTGTGTGTGTGTGTGTGTGTGTGTGTGTGTGTGTGTGTGTAAGCTGGTGCCTTCAGAATCCAGAAGAGGGTGTTGAATTCCCTGGAAATAGTTACAAGCAATTGTGGGGTCCATAATCCCCTTGCATCACAGTTTATCCCTATTCCTAAGTATCAGCTCCCAACACCTAGAAACACATTTTACCCAGAACCCCCTGTAGCCACACCTATCTGGATGCCAAAATAATTCCCTACCAGGCAATAAATAGCCATCACATTCTCCTAAGAACCAAGGAACAAAACATCCAACCAACAAAGACAAGACGATATTATCAGGACCTAGAATTACCTTCCCAAACCTGGGTGCCTAGATGTCAGATAAAAACAAAATCAGTAACAGCCAGGACAATGTGTCTCCACTAGAGCCTAGTAACTCTACCACAGTAGGCCCCAAGTATTGTAATATAGCTGAAGCACAAGACAAAGACAGTACGATAGCCTTTATAAATATGACAGAGAACCTTAAGAGGAAATGAATAAATCCCTTAAGGAAATCTATAAAAATACAAACATTAAAAGGAAGTGGAAACAGAGTCAACATATGAAACTCAAACTGAGGTAATTGTAGAATGAAAGATTTAGGAACTCAAACATGAACTTCAGAAGCAAGTCTCACTAACAGAATACGATAGAAAAAAGAATCTTAGGCATTAAAGACACAGTAGAAAAAATGGACGTCTCAATCAAATAAAAAGTTAAATCTAAAAAACTCCTGGCACAAAACATCCAGGAAATCTGGGACACTATAAAAAAGACCAAACCAAAGAATAACAGGAATAGAGGAAGATGAAGAAAGCCAGGAAATATTTTCAACAAAATCATAGAAGTAAATTTCCCTAACCTAAAGAAGGAAATGTCTACCAAGGTACAAGAAGCATAGAGAACACCAAATAGATTAGAGCAGAAAAGAAATTCCCTTCTAACTTAATGATAAAACACTAAGTGTACAGAACAAAGAAAGAATATTAAAAGCTGCAAGGGGAAAAGACCAAGTAATATACAAAGGCAGACCTATTAGATTAACACCCGACTTCTCAACGGAAGCTAGAAGAGCCTGGACAGATGTTCTACAGACTCTGAGAGATCAGACATGCCAGGCCCAACTACTGTACTCAGCAGAACACTCACTCACAATAGATGAAGAAAATAAAGACATTTCATGAAAAACCAAATTTAGCAGTCTTTATAATTCCAGCCCTACAGAAAGTGATAGAAGAAAAATTCCAACCTAAAGATGTAAACACACCAAAGAAAACATAAGGAATAAATAATCCCAGAGCAGAAAAATCAGAAGAGGGAAACACACACACACACACACACACACACGACAACAACAAAATAACAGGAATCAACATCGTTGTTCACTAATATCTTTCAACATCAGTGTTCTCAATTCCCCCAATAAAAAGACACAGAATAAACAGGTGATGGTGGCACATGCCTTTAATCCCAGCACTTGGGAGGCAGAGGCAGGCAGATCTCTGTGAGTTTGAGGCTAGCCTGGTCTACAAAGTGAGTTCCAGAACAGGCTCCAAAGCTAAACAAAGAAACTGTCTGGGGGGGGGAGAGACACAGAATAACAGAATGGATTTAAAAACAGGACCCATCCTTCTGCTGCATCTAAGAAACAGCTTATTATCAAGGACAGACATCACTGAAGGTGATCAAAGGGTTACAAACTAGAAAAGAAGTCAAAGTATCTTTATTTGCATATGATGACAGTATACATAGGTGCCCTTAAAACTCCACTGGGGTTCCTATAGCTGATAAACATTTTCAAAGTATCCAAAGTATCTGGATACAAAAATTAACTCACAAAAAATCAATAGCCCTCTGACAAATGACAATCAGAATGAGAAAGAAATCAGGGAAACAACACCTTTCACAATGGCCTGAATAAATACAAAACGTATTGGGGTAACTAACTAAACAAGTGAAAGACAAAGATGGAAAGAGACCATGCTCATGGATCAGTAGGATTAATATAGTAAAAAGGGCCATTCTACCAAAAGCAATCTCCATATTCAATGTAATCCCCATTAAAATTCTTCATAGATATTGAAAGAATAATATTCAGCTTCATATGGAAACACACACACACAAAACAAAAACATACAACCACACACACATACACACACACCCCCAAAAAACAAACCACACAAACAAACAAAAAACCCACAGCATTGCTAAAGCAATCATGAATAATAAAAGAACTCCTGGAAGTACCATCCCCAATTTCAAGATGTATACAGAGCTATAGTAAATACAGCATGATATTGTAATAAAAACAGCATGATATTGGCACAAAAACAGACATGTTGGTCAATGGAATTGAACTGAAAACCCAGACATAAATCCACACACATGATTTTTTTATAAAGAAGCTAGAAGTACACACTACAAAAAATAATATCTTCCACAAATGGTATTGGTCAAACTGGCTTACTACGTATAGAAGAATCCAAATAGATGCATATTTATCACCCTGCAAATTGATCAAATACTTCAACACAGAACCAGATATACTGAACCTGATAGAAGAGAAAGAGTGAATAACCTTATACTCATTGGCACAGGAAAAGACTTTCTGAACATAACTTCATAAGCAGAGGTACCAAAATCAGCAATTAACAAATGGGACCTAAAAAAACTGAGAAGCATCTGCACAGCAAAGAACACCATCATTTCAATAAAGTGGCAGCCTACAGAATGGCAAGAGAATTTTACCAACTACCCATTCAATAGAGGGCTAATATCTAAGATATATAAAGGACGCAAAAAAGTAGATTTCAAGAAACCAAGAACCCAGTTCAAAAAAATGGGATATAAATTGAGACAGAGAATTCTCAAAAGAGGAACCTCAAATGGTTGAGAAACACTTAAAGGCATGTTCAACATCCTTAGTCATCAGGAAAATACAAATCAAAACTACGTTGAGAATTTATCTTATACCCTACAGATTGGCTAATTAGGGTCAATAAAACAAGTGACAGCTCATGCTGGTGAGGCTGTGAAGAAAGGGGAATACTTATTGCTTGTGGGAGTGCAAATTTCTGCAGCCACTATGGAAATCAGTTCCTCATGAAGATGGCAATCGATCTACCTTATACAACTATTGGCATATACCCAAAGGTCACTTGCTCAACAATTTTCATTGATGTTCTATTCAGAATAGCCAGAAATGTAAAACAAACTAGATGTCCCTCAGAAGAATAATGGATAAAGAAAATGTAGAACATTACACAATGGAGTATTATCCAAATAAATGAATGAATGAATGAATGAATGAACGAGTTTACAAAGGGCGCCCAAATGTTGGCAAAGTTTCCACATAAAACCTGAGAAAGCTTAAAGAAAAGAAACCAAATAGAAAAGAACAGAGTTAAGCATGGCTTTTAAGAGGCAAGCAGGGGTGCAGCTCCTTTAAGAAAGGCATCCTCACTCAGTATTAGTGGCAAAAAACCTTGCAGCCCTCTTAAGAGGCCCTGCCACCAAACACTTAAATGGTGTTTATGTGCAGCTGGTGCCAGGTTTCTTGGTGGTGGCAAACATGGCTCTCGCCAGTACCTCCGCCATGAAGCTAGAATCTCAGAAAGCTAAGGAATGGGGCAGAGGCAGCCACCAAAGCTGCAGCTTTAATCCTAGCCATGCTGTTTAGCAGATTACAGACTCATGTGCTCAGGATAGAGATACACAGTAGAGACAGATTCAGATGAAAAAAAAAGCAAAACACCCTCTAAATGGTTTGCAGTGTGTTTAAAAATATATGTAACGCTTGGAAGAGAAAAGAAAAAGGATAGAGAAAGTCCTTAAAAAAAGAAATAGAGTAGCCAGGTTTGGTGGTCTACACCTTTAATCCCACTGCTTAAGACAACACCTACACAACTCATCGAACATGGAGATGTTGAACACAGAGCCTTCACCCTATGTGTTAGCACCTTTGATTCAGAAAGGTACACTGCATGTTACCAAAGGAGAAATGTAAACACCAACTAAGGCACAAATCCTTTGTTCTACAATGGTGTCTAGTCTGCAAGATTTGCTAGTGTAATGGCACAAAGTTTGTGGGAGCAACCAATCACTATATGATTTGACTAAAGGCCCACTCTCCAAGATAGAACCCATACCTGACATTGCTTGGTTGGCCAAAAATCAAAGACTAGATAGCCCAGGGATCTAAGAATAAATACTACTACTGGTCTTAAAAATGAACAAATAACAAAAAAGTAGCAATAAAATTACTCCTAATGACATTCTGCTATATTTAAAGTGTCTTGAATATCTGCCTCAGTCATCCTGAGAGAAGTTTCTCACTGCAGCCGATGGGAACACATATAGAGACCCAGAGCCAGACATTATACAGACAGTGAGAAACCTTGGAACACTCAGCTCTAAATGGGATGTCTCCATCAAGTCCCTCCCTTCAAGGCTCAGGGAACCCTGTGGAAGGGGTGGGGACAGAAGAGTGTAAGAGCCGAAGGGGATGAAGTGTTTTTATGGGATTCTTGGGTGTACAAACAAGTGTTTCTGCTTCTTGTGTCTTCTCTGGGTTCCTTTCCTTCTGATTGTTTTGACTAATTTTAATGTGTTAGTTTTATTTTATTACATTTTATTTTAATTAATTTTGTTATTATCCTTTAGAAGCCTGTTTTCTAATGAGAAGCAGAGAGGTGGATGGATCTGGAGAAAAGGGATGTACTGGTAGAAATAAAAGGGGGGACTGTAAACAGGATATACTACGTGAGAAAAAAATCAATTTTCTATAAAAGGAAAAAACTATAAGAAACACAAATACACTAACATTCAAAAACAAAATTCATAAAAACATAAAATTAGAAACCATTACATAATCAAAAGACCAATATGACCAAAAAAATGCCCAAACAAGCAATACAAGACAAAATATCTACACAGACACCATTGAGTTGTGTTCTGCGTTGGCCATCTACTGCTGGGCATAGATTAACATGCCAAGTCAGACTCCACTAGAGAAAACAAATTTTTCCTTGGAAGCAGATGTCAATCGGAAATGTATTACAATGATTTTTTTACTACCTTATTCATTTTTACAGTCACTAACTCAATATTTCTATCACTTTTAGGAAATTCACAAATAATCTCTATTCCCATCTTCTTCTTGAGACAACTCCTAACCTTTTCTGTTTCCTTAGATTTCATTATTTTCTTATATAGAAAATAGTACAAGCTGGTCTTTTGCATATTATCTTTTTTATTTTGGACAGTATAATTGTACTTAACATATAAATATATAAAATATGTTATTTAGTTTAATTGTTAAATATTAACAATTAAATAATATAATATAAATTAGAGTTATATTACATTTTACATATTCATTATGCAAATAGTTGTTTCCACTTTGGGTGTATTTATTGATAGTGTTAACTGTAAATTCTTACCTATAAGCTTTTGAGTATGCACACACACATACACACATAAACACTTTTCATTCTTCCTGGGTAGATACAGAGAAATGGAATTGGAAAATCATATGGTGGACAAATTTAACTTTTAAGAAACTGACAAAATGGTTTTCAAAATGGCTGTACCATTTACATTCCATTTAATTAAATGTAAATATAAAATTAATTAATTAAATAAAAAATAATTAAATATAAATATACATTTACATCAATATGGAAGAGCTATTGTTTCTCTAATTATCTTTTTTATTCTTGCAGTCATTCCAGTGTATTAAATTAGCAAACCACTCAAACTGTTTTCAGCAACTTTTTCATGTATATTTTGATCATTTGTGTACCTTCTTTGGTAAATGATTATTTAAATACGGTGTCCATTTTTTAATTATTGAGATATAAATTTTATAGGAGATGGAACAGGGGCTCAGCTGTCGAGAGCACTTGCTGCTCTTGCAAAGGACCCTGGTTCAGTTCCCAGGACCCACATGGTGACCTTCTCTAACTCTAGTTCCAGTGATATCGGCTCCCCTCTTCTGGCCTATATAGGCAATGGACACAAGTGGTACACAAGACATACAAGAAAAAAAAACGCTAATCCACATAAACCTTTTTTAAAATCCTCAAACAGTTCTTTATAGATCCTTATCATAATTCCTGTTAGACACTGCAAAATCTGAGACTTGATCTATTAATTTTCTTATCTTCCTTTACAACAGTTCCATAAGAGCTCTACCACTGACTTATAGCATTAGTTCCTTTAAATACATTTTCAGATTTTTAGACACTAAGTTGTCCAGGTTGGTCTTAAATCTGAAATCCTTCTGCCCCAGCTTCATAAGTAGCTAGAATTATAAGACTGTGATACCAGGCTTGGCCTGATTTATTTTCTTAGTGATGTCTTTTAATGAACATTTAAAAATTTAAAATTAAGTACAAAACAACAATTTCTTCTAGTCTTTTTATAGTTTGTATAGAAACTACCAATCTTCACTTTATGAATACATTCTCCTATATTTTTTTCTAAAAGTTTTATGGTTTAGCTTTATGAATAGGTTATTTATCTTATTATTTTATTTATTAAAAATTAATTTTGTGTAAGAAATGAGATATCGGTGAGGTTTGCTTTTCCAGTAAGCTCTGTTTTATTTATTCTGTAGTACTAGCAATGGAAATCAGGGCCTTATACACAAAATGCCAACTTGTTCCAGTAACATTTGTTGAAGATACTTTCTTCTCAGAAAATTGATTCTTGGCAAATTAATTGCAAATCAAGTGACTAGAAATATATCCCACTATTTCTATTTTGTATCAAACTTCTTTTGGCTACAATGATCTATTTTCTTACACCGATCTTATTTGTCCTACAACTGTCTGGATTACTATATCTTTAGAGTAAGTCTTTAAATACATGGCCTATGCTCTGCATTAGACATAATGAAGCTGTACCTAATTTACTGAATATAATTTTAAAAGTTCAATTTTAGGACATACATTAAAAAAGCAGCAGAGACATTTTTTCTTTTTACAGAAGGTAAAAAATTCTTATAAGCTTATATAACATAATTACTACCACCAGTTAATTATGATTACGATCAACTGCTTATGAATATTACTATTTGCTTAGGGTTTTGGAAAACTCATTATCTAAGCAAGAAGAGTAAGGAAGGATTAAGAGAATAAGCCTAGTATGAAAGGCTTCTGAATCTCTACCTCCATCTTCACAGTCTTCAGGGGCTTTGGCTTTCTTGCAGAGACGAGGATCCAACCAGGTGGTTGTCTTGGTATTATGACTGTGGAATAAAGATATCAATTAGAAATAGTAAAATAAAGAGGGAGAAAAGTATTGAAAAAGCAAAGACTCAACTAAAAAGCATATGATATTAGAACATTTACCTCCTACAGGCTCCATTTGTATACCACATACTCAATAATCCACTTGTTCCCAATCCATTGCTTAGAAATCACCACAACAGAAAGGTAATGCCAGAGGCACAAATTTGAGAATGAAGAACTTAAAGAAGGGATCAAATGCCATTTTGATAATGATAAATTTACTTAAACAGTCAAAACCATTTCAAACAGTGGACAGATAGCCATGTAACTGTGTATAGCTAGTTAGAAAAGCTGAACTAAAAATCATGTTTCCTTGCTGCAGGAATTACTTTTGTTAAAAAAGTAATGCAACATTTTTTTGTTTTGTTTTTGAGTATCTGTGATTTGATTGGGGCTGAAAACAAACAGAGCTTCTTTCCTTATAGAGGCTCTTTAAAAGAAGATAAATTTTACAAGATTTAAAGTGGCTGTTTCTGTAACATACCACTGAAAAGTCATGGCTCTGGTTAAACACCATTCTACAAAACTGTATTTTCACTAACATGGATCAACTGAAACAAACAAAAAAGGTAGAATAAAACAGAAAGATTATGTCATTGCTCCTTTCTGTGAAACAGACCAAAAATGGTACCAGAGAACAATGTGTTTAATTTCATTATAGGCCACATTTAGTCAGCTTCAGGCCAAGTCACCATGCAAGGCAATAATGCTGAAACTATTAAAGGGCAGAGAAAACAAGCAGTGTTCAAAGTCCCTGAAACAGGGGTAGAGAAATAGCAGTCAGTAAAGTGCTTGCCTTGCCAACATGAGGACCCAAGTTCAATCTTCAAAACTCATGTAAAAATGCCAGGGGTAGTGACACATACTTGTAATCCCAGCATTGGGGAGGCAGAGAGAGATGGGTTTGGGGGCCCACTGGCTGATTAGCCTAGCCTAATTGTCAACCACCATGTTCCAGTGAGAGACCTGTCTTAAGAGGTGGATATGTTCCTGAGGATTATACCTAAAATTGTCCTCAGTCTTCTATGTATGCAACAACACACATGTATAGTATACTTGCACTTACATACATGTACTTGCATGCACACACACACTAAAAAAGTCTCTGAAACAAAGGGATGTCAAAAAGAAAACATTTCATAAAAAGGTAGAAAGAAAACATAATGTCAGTTATTACTGAAGTCCTATGAGCATAATGATAAAAAGTTTTCTTTCCTTGTCCACTTTTAGAAAGGAAAAGAACTGTTACAAAACAGAAGCTATCTCCTGTGTTCTTTCTAATCCCTCCCTAGCCTTTGCAACACTCTGCACCTACACTTAGGTATGATACTAGTTGGCAGACCATAGCAGAGACACTTTCTGAGTGTATACTAAATAATTTTTTAGGAAAGCATAAGAGTATTTTAGAAAGTCTGTGTCATACATCCTGACAGAGAGAATGTCCCTAAAATAAAACATGTAGAATCAAATATAGTAAAATGAAAGAGATCACAATTCATAGAAACCTAGGAGAACACAAATGGTTNGGGGGGGAGCTGTAGAAAATATCTTCCTAAACCGAACTCAAAATTTCTACTTGAGAAAGGCCTGACTTTGAGTATACCAATGCAAACGTTATTGCTAACCTAGAAAATATAGGTAATCTGCTAAGATTTTACCCAATATTCCCTAAGGTACAAAACAGTACTCACAGGGGCCATTCCTAAAATGTAAAAGCAAAACCTTCTGGACCGGACCTACATTATTAATATGCTTTTCTCACAGCTACACATGAACACAGCAGTTAACACAAACCGACCACATCAGATACAGAAACAGAACTGTTGTCCTATCACTAAATGGGATTCACAAACTCTTCAGTCAATACATGGTTTGGAAAAATTTCTCTGATTAAATGGGTTGTCTTTGTACTCACTGACTGCTTCATGGATAAGTGTTTAAGTTTATAGCTTCCTTTGTTGTCTGTTGCTTTTGTGATCATATCAGAAAGTCTTTGTTAAATCTAATGTCATAGAATTTCTCCCGTATTTTCATGTAGTAGTTTAGTTTCAATACTTGTTAAACGCATTTATTTTTTTATTTTATTTTATGTGTACAAATGTGTACCTGTGTAACTCTACACTCATCACATTCCTGCCTGGCACCCAAGGAGCCCAAAGTGCATCAGACTCCCAAGACTAGAATCACAAGTGGATGTGAGCTGCCTGAGATAGGGACCAGGAACTGAACTTAGGTCCTCTGTAGGTACAGTACATGTTCTTTTTTTTTTGAGGTGTTATTATAAATTTTCACTTTCTTAATACACACACATAATTATATATAAATATGTATATTATGGATATAAATGTAGAAGTAGTGGTAAAGAGAAAAATATTGCTTTATATGGCATTTATTTTTCACATAAAATAAATAAAAGTTTCATATAAGCCATATTTACTTACTACCTAACTTTCTGACTGTTCTGTCTAAATAGCTGAGAGGAATTAATTTAAAAAGGAAGGATTTATTGCACGACTCAGGGAATACAGTCTGTTACAGTGGGGAAGGGATAGCCGTGGGAGAGATGGTAGAAGGCTGCACTTTTAAGGAAGCTTTAATCAGTACTCCTGTAAGCAATGTCAATCAATTCATTGATGCACTAAGTTGGACTCAGGTGGTATCATACCTTTAGTCTGTTGTTGACTTCCTACCTGGTGTAAATAGATATTTGTTCATGTCTCTGCTATGTGCAACACTTGGCAAAATGGATTTCCTCATGCAGAAAAATCAAAGATTATATCAACTTGCATAAAAATCTGTGCTGACTAAACACATTAGTAATAATCTCAGAGTATTCAAAAATTATTAGTGTCTCACTAAGGAAATTAAAAACACATCCTCTTGGGATTGGTTTACCAAAAGCAAGCAGATTTGAAATTTTTAATTCTCTTTCCCTGTGTCTTATGGTCTCTCATCTGTAATTCATCTGTAGTATGTGTCTGTATTTTTGCCTGGCTGAAAGCTGTCTTGTGAATCTGTTTGTTCTTGTGTGTGTGGGAGCGGGGGTCCTCACTAAGAAATAGCTTTTTGCTCTGCAACTACTGAGTAGCAAAAAAAGTGTAAGTAACATGGGGAATAAATATGGATTAATTAAAAAAATCATGAACAGAGTTCACAAAGGGTTGAAACTTTATTGACTCTAACTAACCCAGAAAACAAATGAGAAAATGCCATCGAACAATATCTGCATGCTGCTTCCAGCACTTAGGATGGATATTTCCTTCATGAGATTGTTTTTCAAACTATTCTTGTTTTCAACAGATGACTACCATATCAAGCACACACACACACACACACAC
>LOJH01001034.1:5587-22369 GCA_001685095.1 Ellobius talpinus | reverse complement strand
AGAGAGAGAGAGAGAGAGAGAGAGAGAGAGAGAGAGAGAAAGAGAGAGAGACCAAGAGAGACAGACAGAGAAATTCTTTGGGTAAGTACCCAGACCTCAGTATATTCACTGTTATTTAATTATTAAATTCTGTAACTTTACTACATTAATATTCTACCCCTGAGCAAATTGCTTTAAAGATTAGACTTACAGGTGCATAGGAACATAAAAATTCTTCATAATGAACTTTGAATGAATTATTTGCATAACATTCTCTGGAGCAAACAATATTCAATTTTAGGCTGATCTAATTATGTGGTATTCAGTACCTCTATGAATATTATTATGAATATTATATTAATACTTTTCCAGTTAATGTTTCCTATTTGTACTTCTATCATACCAACGACTTTAAGGATCAGTGATATTATCTGCTGAATTACTTAAATACATTATTTCAGTACAGCAACTCCAAACTTTAAGGCTGAAAACAACTACTTCATATAATGGTATGGCCCTTCCCATGACGATCATTTTGTTTAATGGTTGACTTGAGACAGGGTTTCACTATGCAGACCAGGTTGGCCTTGACATTGCCATGTAGACAAAGATTGGCCTCGACTCACATAAATCCTTCAGTCTCTGCCTCTCAAGACTGGGACTAACGTTGTGTACTACCACACCCATCTCATTGCATTGGGCAATCTACCTAAAATTTTTTCTTTTTCTTTTTGTTTTAAATGAAGCAAAACATCCTTTATTCCTTTCATTTTTCATCACCTACTTTTAAACCTTCACCAGAGACCAAGGATGGGGACACAGCTCAGTTGGTAAAGTGAGGACATGAGTTCGATCTCCAGAAGGTACATAGTAGGGTGCCTTGTCCTCTCAGCACTGGGGATGTGGTCAGCTGGAACAGTATAATAGGTAATATCCAAGCCAATGAGAGACCCTGTCTCAAAAACAAACTGGACAGAACCTGAGGAATTACACTTGAGGTTGACCTCTACCCTAGACACATACATATTCTAAAGGCCAAATATTACTTAATACAAGTTGAAGCGGAGGAGGTAAGGGGGGAGATGTTATTCAGGGAAATAACTAAAGAATCAGCTTAAATGGAAAATATTTTAAAATAAAAACAAGTGAAAGCTTTCAGATATTGGAATGAGTAATCAAATTAAGGTTTAAGAAAATTCCAGTTTACCATCATAGTGACAAGCATGCTGGAAGAAACACAGACATTTGCTTACTCAATGAAATAGATCATTCCTGTGTCGGTGTAGGCCATTTCCCAGTTTTTGGGCAGTGGTTCCAGATTCTCATCTTTCATCATATAATTTCTAAAGTCCATGGAGCTATTTGTTTGGTTATAACTTGGAACAGTCTTCATCCAGCAGTCAGATGACTCAGAATGCATTTCTCTGGTTTCTGTAATTGTTGGAAACAGAAGAGTATAAATGGTAAAGTTAACTTTTTTTTAACAAAATGCCAAGTGCATATATATCATTAGAATTATATACTACAAATCGTCTTATCTATTATGTATATACTCTTGTATTAATTTTGAAATAAACATACTTAAATTTTTTTCATTTTCTGAATAAAATAAGCTCTACTCCTCTGATGCTAGTCTGAAAAAGCAGCAAAAAAACTCCACCAGAATCAATTCAGTAAGAATCTTAATAGCAGCACTGTACTTACACAGACCTTTTACACGGCAAGTTCTATTTTAAGCGTTTAACATATATTAACTCATAGTCTTCATAGCAACCCTATTAGTATTACTATTATCTTTTTATGCATTGAGGAAACCAAGCCAAAAAGAGGCTAAATTAGTCAGTTCACAACTCATTAAACAGCATGGCCAGAATTTGCATCTAGCATGCCATGTTTCTGACAGCTATACTAAGCAGATTCATATACTTTTAACATGAGTATTTAAGTAATACTTTATTTTTAAAAGTTAAGTATATTAAATATATTAAAATCCTTTTGGAGTCCCAAACTCTATGTTGTAGGTAGGTAGACTAAAACTTGGTTATTGTCTAGGGAGTCTACAAGTAATGTACTTAAAACACATTCTTAGAACTTATAAATTTACATTATATCATTTTCACACTTTGTATAAGCAACATCTCTAATCTAGATAATTTGGAGGAAAGTCCCTGATATCATGAGGCATCAACCCATACCTACTTCAGCTCTAGTCATCTCTTGGATAAATCTACTCACACAATTTATTAATCTTGCTAGTTACTGAGAGATGAACAGCACTAAAATATAACAGTTATAATAACAATATCCTGTTCTAGAAGTTATGCAAATGTATTTCTCTCTTGCTCTCCCAAAATATCTTAATATATAGTAATATTTTCAGACCACTTTTGATTGTGTGTAATAGAAACTGGAGAAAATTAAGGTGCAGCTTACGGAGGACTACTGAACTACTTTTTTTTTATTATCCTGTATCTTATGATGGTCTCGTTGCTTATTTCACAGAGAGAACAAGTTATAGATTGACCTCTGAAACAGTGACCAGTCACTACCGCATTCTTTTTCCTTTCATCACTGTGCTCCAATCGCATACAAAACATTGCCCACACCATGACCAAACACGCTGGCTTCTTTGCTGTTGTCTAATATTCCAGTCATGGTAGCATTTCAGATATTTGAATTTACAGTTGCCTGTTAGAAATGCTCTTCTCAACACACATATGAGTTCCCCCTGTCTGTCTACGTGTCCTGCATCACTTTGAGTTTCTGTAAGCAAGGGCATCCCAGATAAGGCCCTTTAGCCTCAGCGCTTCTGACCCACAAGTCCAAACAAACCTCTTTTCTTTCTAGATTGCTTAGGCTGTGATATAATATTATTAGCAGCAGAAAGCCAAGTGAGATGCTTGCCTATGAAGCTGATTATAAATTCCATTGTCTCCAACACACACACACACACACACACACACACACACACACACAAAGAAATGCTCTTCTCTCAGATACTTGGAGTTTACTCATTTGTTTCAAGTCTTCTCTGTCACTGTATCCAAAACTGCAAGTTGACTACCTCTATTTTCTTTCTGCCTCCTTGCATGCCTTGTTTAGCATCATCAGATACACTATATATGTTATTTATCCAGTTATTATTCTCTCATCAGAAAGTAAAGTCCATGAGAACAGGAGCTTTGCTCTGTTTTGTTCACTCCTTTTTTCCTGGAATTTAGAACAAATGGCTAGAGATTAGTAGCCTGGCAGATGTTCAGTAACTATTTGATGAAATACAGATGAAATTCCTGGTCTATATTCTCACAGAATATGTAATAAAAATTTAAAGGTATCCAACGTAGAAATCAATCTGGAAGTGAGTTACACTTGGGGAAAAAAATGCCAGACAAAAGCAACATCAACTAAATAATCTGTAATACTTTTTCCATGCAATTCAGTGACTAAACCTTTTAAAACACAATTTCAGTATTCACATCTAAATGCATTGGCTAATTCATTTAACATTAAGCATATGTATTGAGAAGGTAGAACAATACACAGAACTCACCATCTGGAGAGGGAAATAAACAATGATCATATAATGTAAAATACTATATACAAAGGAAATTTTAATAGGTGATGAAAGAAAGATGCTTCAGGGTTATATAGAGATGAGTTGCAAATCTAGGGACATGATCAGCATTTATTTCCTTCTCTTGAAGTGAATACAGAAATGGGGAAAAAAACAGAAAAAATTCTAGCCTTTATAGAGTTTACACACAAGTGTTCCAAACAGAATGCTTATAATAAATAACACTAACAGAAGTCTTTTGTGAGCCTCTGACTTCCTAGTTCTACTCTCAGTTAAGTGTAATAATCTCCTGGAAAATTATGAAATTATTCAGGGACACTCATTCAGTAAGACATATGGAAGCCAAGAAAAAGATATGAATCTTATTTGCAAATTATCTTTGAGTGGATCCTGAATTTAAATTTAAAATATTGCTACCTAACTTTTCAGATAATTTCTTATGGCACACCTCCAAAGTCTATGTGCTTCGGGTTGAAAGCTGTTATTATAAAACCAATTTTGTTTTACTCCTGAGAAACAGGAATTATGCAGGTAAGAGTCCCATATCCCAGCATCACAAGTATTCCAAACAGCAAGATAATGACATATCATTAATGATAATTACTGCCAATTTATCAAAGTTAAGAAAACTCAGATTAGCCTACAAGATGATCCATAGATAATACATTGTTCCACACACAGATTTCACAGAAAATAGAATCCTATCACCTGCTCTATAAATATTTCAAGAAAAATTTTACTATTTCAATTAAAGGTCAAAGCCAATCAAAAAAAATCAGAAGTTGTTAAGCTGTTTACAAACCCGTGTTTCCACTGCCATTAACAGCATCTCTGTCCTCATCTTCTTCTTCTTCAGGGAGAGAGCTGTCCATCCTTTCCATCTTGCTGACAGACGTAGTTCGTTTTCTTTGGGATTCTGTGTCAAACTCATTGTCAAAGAGGACCTGATCAACCGGATCTGGCTGGAAAGGACTAGGCTCTGCTGGAGGCTTGGGAGTGCCATAGAAATTTCCTGTGGTGTACAAAATGACAGCAGCTGAAAGCATGATTGCTGACTGAGCTACGTGAATATGGCTCACAGAATATCTGCTGTTTCTTACACTGAAATTGTATAAGTACCTACCACTGACTGGAAGGAGGCCAAAGTATTCCCTGAGAGAGGAAGCAACAGAAATGAGAGTATGGACTAATTTCTCATATATCATGTCATATATAAGCTAACATATTAATACAATTTGTATTAGCTATAAAGTTGATTATATCAATTATTTATTCATATTGGATTTAGTTTTATATGGATTCTAAATTAGGGAAAATTTGGAAATATAAAAACATTAACTGTCTTATGCAAAAATGTAAGAATAAATTAACTCAAATACTTATGTTCTAATGTATAAAATGAATAATTTTACTAAGAGGATATATACAGAAATATAAAATGTTTGTGTAATTTAAAGGGTTTTCCTGAGAATTTTGTTGTTTGTTTTATTTTATTTTTCGGGACAGGGTTTCTCTGTGTAGCCCTAGCTGTCCTGGAACTCTCACTGTAGACCAATGTGGCCTCGAACTCACAGAGATCCACCTGCCCCTACCTCCCGAGTGCTGGGATTAACGGTGTGCGCCACCACCACCTGGCTACTACCTAAACATTTTTTGAAGAGACATTATTGATCAAGTTCTATACTAGTATACTCACAAAAGCAATTTGGTGTTTTACAGAGGATCCATGATTTTTACAGTACCAGTAATTGGTCCATTAGAATGAAAACAAACAAAATAACTTTCAATTTGTTATGCAAGCAAGCATAATGGGAAAATGTTCAGCAAGTTTAGTTGTCCTGACAGTTGCGGCCCCACTCCTTTTGACTTTACATCAGTCATTATGTTAATTTTATAAATATATATATATATTAAGAAGTAAAACACTTGACTTTTATTATTGTGCTTATACAATATCACACTTTTAATCAAATTATTCAAATTAAGATACCCACTGACATAACATAAACTAAGAAAGTAAATTGTTATTTTCCTTAGATAGAAAAAAATCATGCTAGATCACATAATACTAAGACAAACCTACAATTAACACAACATAGTGTGCCTTAATCTACATGTCAGAGGGAGGACACATTATAGTGAATTCTGTTGAAGTTTGACTATAAGTGCAATTATCAATATTCAAGGAAGTCAAGCTTCTCAACTCAATTATTTCTTTGTTTCCAAATCCCTATTTGAAGTGGGTTATGTCACAGAGATGGACACAAAGACTTGTATGAAAATAGACTATATTTTCTGACCGGTAAAGAAAGATGCAACGAAAAAGCCAGTTCACTCTTTTCTGAGCAAACATTTGATACTACAAGTAGAGGTTTAATTGGGGGAGAGGGATGCACTATAATTTCAATTTTTCCCATTTTAGCTTAGTCTATAGGCAGGACCTCATTGTGTGGCCCTGGGTGCCCTGGAACTCACTATGTATAACATTGTTTTCAGAATCCCAGAGACCAACCTGCCTGTGCCTCTGCTGCGATTAAAGATATGCAGCACCATGCCCCGTTATTTCTCTTTTTAAAGCTCAACAATGACACTATCAAGGATTTTGAATAAACCAAATTAGAAATAAAAGCACATGTTTTCTAGGGAACAATAGTATCAACAGACAAACATTTTACTGTAAATTCTCAGTTAACTAACTACATAAAAATAAACACGTTCTTAAAAGAAAAATTAAAAAATGAGGAGTACAAACTACTATTCAATCACTAAACAGTTTTGGGGCATAATAATAATTTTTTGTAATTTCCTTCTTTAAGAAAGGCCTTCCCAGGGCTAGGGAGATGGCTCAGCAGTTAAGAGCAGTTGCTTCTCTTGCACAAGACACAGGTTCAATTCTTAGCACCTACATGGTAGCTTACAATCATTCATAATTGCAGTTCTAAAAGACCCAGCACCATCTTCTGACCTCCACAGACACACAGCACAAATGTAGTACGCATACATATACATTCAGGCATAACAACACTCACAGATGTTTTTAAACTAAAAGGTTTTATTTAATTGAAAAAGAAACGCCTTTTCATTAATAGAGCTATCAACTATTAAATATTTCAAATATGATTATCATAGAGAATAGTGTCTGGATTGTACTAGTTATCTATGTCATACACACATTTACTTATATGAATATAGGTGTATACCCTCTGGGTATAAGATTTATCTTTTTAAATCAATATTTAGCAGAATTCCCCCACCCCAGACCTTTCTGTCTTTGTGACAGGGTTTCACTATATAGCCCCAGCTGGTTTAGAGCATGCTATGTAGACCAGGCTGGCTCTAACTTCCAGAGATCCATCTGCCTATACCTCTCTGCCCCTGTGCCCCTCTGCCCTGTGCCTGCTTTCCAAGTACTGGGACTAGGATTAAAAGGTGCACACCATCATGCTGGGATCTCCTTCTTTTTGAGACCAGGATCTTATCCAAGGCTGGCCTTGAACTCCTGATATTTCTTCTTCCATCTCCCCCAATTGCAGGGATTATAGGCATGTTCCACTATGCTGACTATAATTACATTTACTTTTTTTCCCTTTCTTGAAACAGGGTCTACTTCTAGAACCATAATATTTTTGAAATTATCAAACAAGAACCCTTGTGTACTGCCGTTAAGAATGGAGACAGGCAGCTATTCAAAACTACCTCATCAGACCGAGTAAATACAGTCTACAAGTCAAAAAATTTTGGTCCAGCATCAGGAGAACAAAGAAATAAAAGGCAATTCTCAAATGATGGCAAACTGTGAGAAATTAAATCAATAAATGTAGGATAATAGAAATTAAATCAATAAATGTAACATATAAAAATTTAAAAACTACAGTAATAAATATGCACATAAGACTCAATACACAGTTTATAAGAGCATATATAAACAAAACATGCATATTAAACAAATAAGAAAGGTTAAATGTAAGAGGTAAGCTATTCGAATAAAAGTGAAAAAAATTAGCTTGTCCATTCCTCTGACATGTCTATTTTTCTTTAAATTTCTTGCTTTGTTTCCTTCATAGCACCTCAGTTTATACACTTAATTTAATTTTGACTGCCTTCCATACTAAGATACAGAACTTATTAAGGCAACAGCATTTTGATCTTGTTCATCACAGTATTTTTGGGTCTCTTACAAGACTTGGCACATAGTGCATACTTGACATGTGGTCGCTAAATAAATGAAACATGAGCAAATCAATTTTAAATGAATGAATGATTCATGGGAGATAAACCCAGAAAAAGTAGTTAGGTAAAAGTTTACAGGTGGGAAGGAAATGACTAAAAATTTTGAGTAAGAAAGAGATATGACCAGAAAGATCAAAGCTGAACTTGAGGGCTGGAGAGATGGCTCAGAAGTTAAGAGCACTGACTGCTCTTCCAGAGGTCCTGAGTTCGATTTCCAGTAACCACATGGTGGCTCACAACCATCTATAATGAGATATGGTTCCCTCTTCTGGTGATCAGACATGCAGACAGAACAGTATTAATAATAAATAAATATTTTTTAAAAAGTGATCTTGAAGAAGTCCAGCACTGTAACAATCGGAAGGATGGAATGAACCGAGGCTAGAAACTGAGGATGGAGGAGAAATCACACTGCAATAGTGTTACTAACTCATCTGAAGTGCCTATAATAAGGCAGTGAAAAAAGAGCTTATGAAAGTGGCTAGCAAGAAGAAATGATTAGATGAGGTAACAAGAGAAATATGTTTTCTGGACAAAAATGTGCATATAAATGCACATATATACATATGAAAGAGATGCATTCAAAGCAGTTTTACTGAACATCATCTAAAGACACTGAAGACAGCATCAAGTAAGAAAGGCATTACTACTACACAGAACTTGCGAAAGAAGCAATTATAAAAGCAGAATAAAGCAATGTTGAAAAAGTATAAGGTGCTATGGGAGAATAAGCTTGCCAAGTCCAAAGTGCGTTAAATAGGAAAAATAAATACATAACAAGGAATCGTTTAAGAGTTGAAACCGATCTCAAGTTTGTAGTTCAGGGAAACAAGTGGGTAAAGGAAACAGAGATATGAAAATTCATTATTGGCTCTATACTCCATTTTAGACTTTCTTCTTTAAAGTACATGTAAGTTTTTCCAGGTATACAAACTTTATATTCACACCCATGAACAGAAAGCCATCAACAAGTACTTATTGATTCAGATGATGACAGTGAATTGCTATGAAATATGTAAACTTGCCAGTTTGGTTAATTTTTAGTTTACTGTTTACAATGAACTTTTCAATGTGATGTAATCCTTCTCACTATTGTCAAATACCATCTAATTAGTAAATTAAGAATCTCCTAATTAAAAGAACAATTTTCTAATAAATTAAGATTTATCTTTATTTTATCTGTACAGTTGTTTTGCCTCAGGTATATCTCTGTGTGTGTAGTGCCCACAGAAGCCCAAAGAGAGCATTGGATCCCCTGCAACTGAGTTTCAGACAGTTGCTAGCTGTCATGTAGGTATTGAAAATCAAAAGCAAACCTTCTAGAGGAGCAGTCAGTGCTCTTAACCATTGATCAATATCTCTAGTCCTCCCAAATAACATTTTTGTAAAAATCAAATTTACTGATGAAATTCCCTTGGAAATGACTCTGGCCATCTGGCTAGTTTGAGGTAGTTTACTATTTGGGGACATACCATCATACGTTCCACTTTCTAACAAGGCTCCGCTCTCTTCCAGTGCTTTGAACTGTTCAACAGAAATGAAATTATAGTCCACCCCTGGAACTTCCCCATCCCTGGGAGCCCTTGTAGTGCCTAAGGAGAAAAGAAAAATATAATTGTCAAGTACAATTTTAAAATACAAATTATTCAGAATACTATAAAGTTCAGTCTAAGAAGACTACACGGAAGACACAACTGGTTTAATACATTGTATCTGATAAAGATCAGAAAATAACCATGAAATTCAAACCTATAAAAACCCCTAAAGTTTAGTGCTATAAAGACTTAATTTCCTGGCACACAATTTTTAAAAAAGATTTTATTTTTAAACTTTTACGTGTGTGTGTGTGTATGTATGAGTGTAGGAGCCCACAGAGTTGAAAGGAGGAGGTTGGAGCCTCTGAAGCTGGAGTTACAGGTGGTTGTGAGCTACCTCCTGTAATCAAATCTAGATTCTGCAAGAGCAATATCTGCTCTTAACCACTGAGACATCTCTCCAGCACCATTTAAAATCCCAATATTGTTACTGCAAGAAGGAAAGATAAATTCATCAGGAACAGACTTCATCACCCCTTACAATTTTATCAGGGCATAAAGGACAAAGATTGCATCAATTTTTGGCATATACATTTTGAGGTGGGGAAAGATGGCGTCTCATTATATCTCCCTGGCTATGTAAACCAGGCTAGACCCAACCTTACCTCTTTTTATAATATCTAAAATGTGAAAAAGACCCACAAAGATTATGATTATGAGAAAAATAATAGGTTGAGGAAAATAATGGCTATAGAATCATTCTATAAAGTAATTGTGCTGAATTTTCTCCATCATTTAAAACCCATCTTTCTAAAAGAATATAGGAATTTTGTTTTAGATCCAAGAGGATACAAAAGTCATAAAACACAACTTCCTCTTTTAGTATAATACTTACTTTTATTATCAAAATTGTTTCTCATATGATGAAATACATTGTTAAGATTCTTTCAATCAGCTAGGCAGTAGTGGTGCATGCCTTGAATCCCAAACTTGGGAAACAGAGGCAGGTGGATTTCTGTGAGTTCGAGGCCAGTCTGGTCTACAGAGTGAGTTCCAGGACAGCTATGACTTTTACAATGAGATCAAGAGATTTTTGCTTTATATTAAGTATAAAGTTGCTAGGAAATTGAAGAGTTAAAAATTATAACTTAGAATTGCCTATGAAATATGGGAGAATCCATGGATACAATAACTGTACTTTTTCCATTAAGATGAGGAGCTTTTCCCTTCAGTCTAAATTTTAACTTACTTTTACTAATTCAATGGCAAACATACTATGCAAGTTTAGGAGTCTGTATTTCCATCTCCCATCCTCCTGGAATGTTCCTATTACCATACCATGCAAGGAATGTCAGGCTAGACCCTTGAATGACTGGAACTCCAGCCAACAAACAGCAAAAGGATCCCAGACATAAAGGCAGAGTCACTCCAGCTTCCCCAGTGTCCGCTAAGCTGTCAATGGCTGCCATAGGAGTGATGACAGTTAAACCCAGGCAACTCATAAAGTTATAGCAAATAACACATGATGGCCATTTTAAGCCACTTTGTTAAGTATCAAAGGTTAACAGGATATGCAAATGAATTTTACTACAAAATATAATGGCTATATAAAATCCAATTCATAAGCAAACCATATTGCAAATAATACCATAAAAACAGCACCAACCCAAGGGGCAAGAAGAATTTTGTTTTAGTCTGAAATTATTATTATTATTATTATTATTATTATTACTGGTATGATTTAGAACAAGTATTTAACCTCTCTGGGATTCATTATCTTTCTAAGTGGTTTTGGACAAGATGGTGCTCATGGTACTTTCTACTAATAGGCATGACTTTAGGCTAATTCTCATCTCAAACTACTAACTATAAACTCTAAACTTTTTCCCATAATACATCAAAATCTATTTTTTTCTCCTACTCTTTTGTCTTTAATATCTCAAAAACTGTCTTTAGTTTCCTGATACTCTCTACATATTCTATGTGTACAAGTTACTTAGTACATTTCTCCTTTCAACAAAGAAAAGAGGTCCATTTACTCAGTTCCTACCTCCTCCCTTCATTTTCTCTTCAGCACACTACAATCATATCTTTGCCACCATCACTCAAAAAGACAATTCCCTATATGTCCAAAGCTAACCTCTACTTTAAATCAATGATCACTTCTCACTCATCATAGTACCTAAGGACATGTGATATAATGGATCACTCTCATTTTTTGTTTTAGTCTGAGGTACACAGAGAAGTATACAAAATATGTTCTTAACAGTTTAAATTAATGCAAATCAATTCAGGTGAAAATGAAAATATCTCTAGCTTCCTGTGCTGGCACATAACTTAGAACTCAGCATTTGGGCAGCAGAGGCAGGTAGATGTCTGTGAGATCAAGGTAAGATCTAAATAGCAAGTCAAATGCCAGTCAGGATTACACTGTGAGACAATGTCTCAATAAGCAAACATAACCAAACAAAAACCATTTCTAAAACTATAAAAGGTACTTTGTGTGCTTCAATAAGCCTTTTATTCCTTCCATTCCCAAAGTAACCATTGTCTAGACACATGTAAGGTTGACTTCCTTTCTGTTTTTCTGGAAATACCAACTAAATAATGTATTTCTAAGAAACAGTGCGTTTTACCTGGTTTGTAACTTCATTTGATAGGAATGATCCATTATCAATTCTTCTGTATGTTTATACAAGACACTTGTTAATCAGGTTTTAAAACCTTTGCCAGTAAACTGAGTATTTCAAAGCACCTCACCACATATTTAACAAATAAATGCATTAGGAGATTAAACATTCATTTTATGTGCTGATTGACTACTGCAATTTGCAGATAGTTTATCTCCATTTCAACTCAAGTTAAGGCTTGGCCCCCAATGTAATAGTGTTGAGAGGAGATAGCATAATTAAACATCAATCACACACAGCTATGAATCCTGAGAGATACAATAATGACTGGCTTGGCAAGACATGCTCACTGGTATAATAGTGGCACGGACAATATTTAATATTTGAGTCTTGCTCCACAAAAGAAAACCCATATCTGGCACCATTATCAGGCCAAGAACCTATGGCCAGACAGGTCACAGGCTCTAGGAGAGAAACTACAACTACTATTTCACTGCATGGAGAAAGTACTAAACTGAATCTTTATACCCTTACATCAGTGCATCTCTCAACCTTCATCTGAGAAACTTTTATTTGTAGAATATGGTGAGAAACACAGAGATCCATAACAAGCCAAGGCACTGAAAATAAGTAACTGCAGAATGCTTAGCCCTAATTGGAACATATATACCATATCTCATACTTCTATTACCAAGGCTCAGGGGTCATTGCCAAAGAGGGGCAGAAAACAGTGTAAAAGCCAGGGGTAATAAATGAGTACTAAGAAACAGTGTCTTCTGGTAATAATAGGGCAACTACACATACAAACTCATAATGGTTACAACAGTACACACAAAATCTGGGCAAGCCCAGGCTAGACTAAATTCCAACATGAAAATGGGAGCTGGGCATGAAAGTCCATCTCTAACTGTGGAGCTATTGTTAACTGTTAGCTTGTGAGGGAGGGAGAGACAGATTTCTCTTAGAATGTAACCCCTGCTAAGCTAACAGTGCTCCAACAGAAAACCACATGTTCAAGAATTTGGGGGCAGCATATATTGGGTCTTGATGGGAAGTGGAAAAGGACACAAAATTGGGTGAACAGAGAAAGGAGATAAAAGTAAATCTGGTTAAGAGGTAAGGGAGGGGGTAAATATGATCAAAACATGTTGTATAAAGCTTTCAAATGGGGGGGAGAATTTAGGTTAAGTGAGATGGCTCAGTAGGTAAAAGCATTAGCCACTTGAGCCTGCAGACTTGAGTTTGATCCCCAAATTCCAAGGTGGCAGGAGAGAACCACTTCCCAAAAGTTGTTCTGTGACATCCACACACATACATAATAATAATAACAAACAGAAACCCAGGGAATTTAGTCATGGGCTCCAAACTCATGAAGGGACTAATATAATTCCTGTAGAATTGAATTAGTTGTCATGTGCCAGGCATGGTGTTTTCTGTCTATAATCTGGAGACAGAGAACATAGACACAACAGGATTGTGAGTCCAAGGCCAACCCACCTACACAGTGAGACTCTCTTCCAGAAAATAAAGAATAGATTAGCTACTTTTAAAGTTGGTTAACATAAAAAAACGAAGTCCAACTACTCTCTCTCACACTTCTGGAACATGTATGCCTTTTGTTCACATACCCACTTTCCCTTCTGCTACAAAGTTCTTACCAGAGCCAAGCAAATGCTAGCATCATGCTCTTGAACTTGCAGATTGAGTCAAAAATCCAAAAAAGCCACCCACCCAAAAAACTTTTTATCTATAAACAACCAAGTTTCAGTAACTTGTTACAGCAACAGAAAAAGAACTAAACCACTAGCCATATGGACTTACTATTATAAAGTTATCTCTTCATGTCTTCATTCTTCTCTTTTAAAAATTAATTTATAGTTCTTTATGTTCTTGATAGTATAATAAGTCACCAAATCTAATCAACCAGGAGTCTGTATAATACATCACTATTTCATCTCTAAGAATGACTTAGAAATTCTATTATAAGATGTGCCATAGTTATAAATATTGTAGAACATAAAGTAACTGTTTTAAACCCTTTTCTAGATATTATTACATAGCTACAAAATACATTCATAGATAAATTTCTACAAAATATGATTTGCTGAAAGTACTTTCTTCCGCACATGTGACCAAAAGACATTACAGAGAAAACAGAAGCAGGGATAACCTTTCAAAAACTATTACAAAATGAAAAATAGTTCTAATTAAAAATATTACTACAATTAAAAAGAAATGTTAAATTACTAATAAAAAGTATTAGAATAAGATATTTTCTTTTCACAATGATGGAATAAATTGTGATATATATATATGACTAACTATTATGATCAAACAGAGAACAGAGGCTACATTGAAGTAAATAGGTGCCCTGGTTTGTACTATATTCCCCTCAGATACAGCATTCAGCTGTGTTCATTTATTGTAATTACTTGCTGTTTTCTGATGATAAGATATTAAGCATGCTGAAAAAAATAGCATAAGAACTGATACAACCTGTTGCTATCATTTGCCCTCTTACTGCTCATCTCTGAGATAATTTGCATTAGAGAAACAAAACAGGCAGTATCTCTTCTTAAACTTTCTTTTAAAAAATAAACCAATTTGTTAATTTTTTTAACTTTGGGGGCACTCATTTGTGTGATGCACATGTATGGTGAACATGTATGGACATGAATGTGCAAGTACAATGCCTGTTTATAGATGCAAAGGCCAAATGAGAACACAATGTATCCTTCCTTTATCATTCTCTAGAAATAGGGTCTCTCCCTGAACTTTGCTTGAGTTTCCTTGGCTGGCTGGAAGTCAACAAAGCCCGGTAATCATCTTTCTTCTCACTGCCATCTTTTCTGGAGTTAGATATTCCCAAAATGCTTGGATTATTACGTGGGTGATGGGATCCAAACTCCAGTCCTCATGGTTGTGCAGCATTGACTCTGAGTAGATCTATGGCTTCTACTGATTTTCTTTCCATCTTTTAACAAAACAGTCCTGCTGGGCAGTGATAGTGCACACCTTTAATCCCAGCACTTGGGAGGTAGAGGCAGGAGGATCTCTGTGAGTTCGAGGCCAGTCTGGTCTACAAGAGCTAGTTCCAGGACAGCTAGTACTGTAACACAGAGAAATCCTGTCTCGGGAAAAAAAAATCCTTTGATAATAGACACAAGTACACAAGTTCTGAATTTTAACCTGACAATCTCTTCCTTTATACCTAATGCATTATACCTAGTAAAAAAAATCTTGCCCATAGAAATAGACTATATGCTTTTAGAAAGCACTGCAGCAAAGGTAGACTCATCTAGGTCCTTAGTAAAGGGAAACAAATTTATAGAGTGGAGAGGAAGAGAGTATGAAAGAAAGGAGCAGTCTTTTTTCCTATTTATGACAATGATACCCAACAGGATTTATTTTAAAAAGTCAATTATCCCCCTTCTGATCAATCACAGCACTTTCATAAAGATGAGTAATTGCCAACAGGCTTTCTGTTATATTCTATTATTACAATGCCATAATTATTCTATTTTCATGATAAACTGATATATAGCATATCAAATGTATCTGTTATTTTCTAGTCATAGCCTTTCCGTATAAATTCTAGAGTCAGACACCCAAAAGGAAGGCACAGTTAAAAATTCAAGAACCAGAAATTTCTACTGGACTGACAAAATGGCTCAGCAGGAAAAAGTGCCTTCAACCTGAGTTTGATCTCATGACCTACCTGGTAAAGAGAACTGACCCCTTCATGCTGTCCTCTGACCTATACACTCTCACTCACAAGTAAATGAATAAATGCAATTTAAGAAAATTTAAAGGGAATTTCCATTAATTTATTTAGATCTTCTTATTCTGAACCTTTAGAGAAATCTTACTCTTCCTTAGGTTAATTTCTAGGTACTTTATTCTTTTTCTTTTGAGATAAGATTTCACTGGATAACCCTGGCTGTTCTCAAACTTGGGACGATCCTAATATTTCATCCTTTAAAGTTCTAGGATTAAAGTCATATGCCACCATGCTACTTTTGGAAGCAGGTGTTACGGCCATACACAAGCATTCATACAGGCACTTTACCAGTGAACTATATGCCCAATCAAATAGTTTGCAAACTTTTAGTTTCAAATTACTGATGGTGTAAAATAATACAATAATAGGTTTGGTCACTTTGTTGAGATATTAATTACCTACAATAAAATGCATTAATTCCAATAGTATAATATAATGATTGTGCTTTAGAAACCATCAGCCCCAAGTTTTACTAGGTCCTTTTGCAGTCTCTTTTCTATGGTAGCGACTGACCTTCTGACAGTACAGTTTTGCTTTTAGTAGAACCTCCTGTACATGGAATATGTTAGCTTGACTATAGTAATAGTTTCCATCTGGCCTGCTTAGTTTGGCATGAAGGTTAAGATTCACCCATATTCAATTTCTTCTTATGTACGAAATGTCATTTGTGAATAAAAAGAGATGGTTTTCATTCTTTTCCAAGAAGAATGACTTCTACTTCTTTTGTTTGTTTGTTTGATTACTCTGGCAAGAATTCTAAGTACTAAGTTGAATAGTATAGCAGCAAGTAAACATCCCTGGCAAGTTGCCTCATATTATAGAAAAAACTAGCTGGGCACTGGTGGCGCACACCCTTAATCTGGCTGGGGAGGCAGAGGCAGGAGGATCTCTGTGAGTTGGAGGCCAGCCAGGGCTGTTACACAGAAAAATCCTGTCTTGAGAGAGAGACAGAAGACGGGGGAGAGCGAGCGAGCGAGCGTGCGAGCGAGTGAGAGAGAGCAGAGAGCGAGAGAGAGCGAGAGAGCGAGAGAGAGCGAGAGAGAGCGAGCAAGA
>LOJH01001033.1:37612-52397 GCA_001685095.1 Ellobius talpinus | reverse complement strand
CTCTCTCTCTCTCTCTCTCTCTCTCTCTCTCTCTCTCTCTCTCACACACACACTTTCTCTCTCTCACACTAAAAATAATTATAATTTGAAAGTGGGCTACCAATAAGGTCTGAGATACAGAGGCATAGCTGTGCTGGGCTGACATGTCTCAGGGTCAGATGGCAGGGGGTGGAATAGACTGAGTATAAGCTGGTTCTTGCCTAGCTGACAAGGTTATTAGCACTAAGTGAGAAATCTAAAGCTTTAGGTACAGTCAGTTTGATAGAAACAGAAATCTGGGAGTGGGAAATCTATAGAGCACGTTCTATGTGGCACGTAATATTGCTGGCACTTATTAATGTACTTTCCATTTAACAATGCCAGACCTTGAAGACCACAAGAAAGTTGGGACATTGTTCTAAATGTGCCAGGTAATCATTCAGTTTTTTTAACAAGGAGGTGATGAGACTGATGTAATTATACCACACAGGTCAATATTATACTTGTTTCATTTTACAGTCAAGAAAACTATAGGGTAACTAGTCCAAAGTCACTCACAATAAAGAAGTGGCAGAAGCTGGATTGAACAGCAGACTCAAGATAAGGCAACTGTGGTGAAATGCTAACTGGTGGGTGTAAGTTAAGGCTATGTAGGGTGTTCATTGACCCACGTCAAACTGTGAAGCTTAAGCCTTTTCTTTCCATCATACTACAGGATGTGTCAATCATTGTCCCCTCTGAAACTCTCTATTTGAACAATGACAATGAATTAAATAATTTACTAAGTATCTCTCCTTAACATTCTGGAGGTTTTATAGTTACACTAGGTGGCTATGGATTATTAAACCACACCAAGAGCCTGTTCAACTTGCCTTGCAACAAAAAGGCTCTAATGGGGGGGTATAACACAAGCGAGCAGCAGGGAAGGTGGGGATGCGGATTCTCTCTGACTTCTGACAAGGACAGCTATGACACCTTCTATGCCATGTTGCCCCCTGCTACATAGAAACTGCTGGCTGTCAGCCTCCATTCACAGAAGGGGACGCCTTCTTCTGCCAAGCCTTTGGGTGGAGCTAGAACACCCCCCCAGGATTCCTAACAACACTGAATCAGCACATGGATCTGGCAGGCTCACAAAGGGAGGGAACTGGAAAAAGGCCCTGGCTGAGAAGAAACCTCCAGCTGAAGCTTCTCCAGTCTCCAGGGTAAGGAAGTCAGAAGCCACAACTTCATGCCTGGCCCATGTGGATGGGCCAGGGCACAGTAGTGTACTGTTGAGCTGACGAGCATCCTCTCCAAGTGCCAGAGAGCTCATACCAGAGCCTCCCCAAAGTGTTTGTAAATCTATGTACCTCATTACCCTAAGTAATACACTGCTTTTCAGAAGCTCTAATATGGATTATGTGAAGGCAGACTCTTTGGGAGGCACATCTAATCCACCTAGGCTGGCTCCAAGGGCAACTGGGCTCCTCTGAAATGTGGGTGTTCAGACTTGTCCTACTTCTGGAGCTGGTGGGATCATGGATGTGACCTTGCAGTGACATATACAGGATTAAGAATCAACATCCAACCAGGCAAGATGGTGTGTAACTACAGCCCTAGCTACAAGGGAGGCTGTGTCAGGAGGGCTGAGTGAGTCTAGAAGTTCAAGATCAGCCTCAGCAATATAGTGAGATTCCATTGCACATGCCATCCCAGGAGGTGGGGTGGGATGGGTAATGGATCAGATGAATTCACTGTTGCCTGAACCCTTAGGGTCAAAATAAGGATATTTGCTGGCCCCAAAAGTACAGGACTTCTTCATCAGTCTCTGAAAATACATGGCTTCTCATCTCTTAGGGAAAATACATCTTTTTAAGTTTTTCATTAAAAAGATTTATTCTTTCTTTCTTTCTGTGCATGTGTACATGTACCATATGTGTGCAGGTGCCTGCAGAGGCTGTTAGATCCCTGGAGATGGAGTTATAGCAGTTGTGAGCTGCCAGATGTGGGTGCTGGGAACCAAACCTGGGTCCACCACGAGAGCAGTAAGTGCTCTCAACTGTTGAGACATCTCTCTAGCTCCAATTTTATTTATGCGGCTATGCCACAACATGTGTAGAGGCCAGAGGACAATTTTCAGGAGTCAGCTCCTTCTTTCTACCATTGTAGTTCCTGGGAAATGAACTCAGGGCATCGGGATTGATGGCAAGTACCTTCATCCATGGAATCAGCTTACCAGCCCAGGAAAACACACTTTTTTATTTGTTTTTTCAAGACAGGGTTTCTCTGTGTAGTCCTGGCTGTCCTGGAACTCACTCTGTAGATCAGGCTGGCCTAGAACTCACAGAGATCCATCTGTCTCTGCCTCCCAAGTGCTGGGATTAAAGACATGTGCCACCACCGCTTTGTAGTCCTGGTGCTAAGGATGAAACGCAAGGCCTTGTGCATGGTAAGTAAGCACTTTAAACTAGAGTTATAAACCCAGTGTGGAAATTTTAAATGGTATTTCTCTGTAACCTAGGTGGTGACACGTACAGGTATAGTTAGTTGATGGGGACTCTAAAAAAACCAAGTGAGACCAAGTGACACAAATCTCCTCCCTTCAGTTCTTTCTCACTAAGGTCCCAATGATTTTTCACACAACATATATTTATTCAGAAAAATTGCAATAAATTATAATAAAAAGATGACACAAAATACAGAATCCCACTAGCAGCTTTGCTTAGTGACCGAGACATTTAGTGAAATATAACAAAGAACTTCAGATTAAGAATCAGAAAGCAGTGAGAGAACTAATGTAATAGCATCCAATAGATTTGAATTATTTCTTCCCGAAGACATGAAGTGCTGAGTTTCTCCCTACCAATTGGATATGAAATCCTTAATTTGGAGGAACTATGAAATAGTACCTTGGAGGAATTAGGGATTCCTCCCTACCAGTTGGATATAAAAGCCTTAATTCAGAGGAACTATGAGGTCGGGGTTCTGGAGAGGCAGGATAGGGAAGCGAGTTTCTTCCATCTGATCTGTTTTGTATCCCCTACCTGGAGATTGTCTAAAAGCCTCAACCCTATATACATCCTAGGCCAAGCTGGACAAAAGGTGGAGGCAGTGAAGCAACTTGGTGCTTTGGCCTGAGGAAGAAAGGACATTACATGCATACTCCACAGAGCCCCTACTAATCATATTCTTGGTCACCCAAAGACCCAATGTTGGCAAAATATTACAAAATGGGCACAGGAGAGGCATTTCCCTGTGGACCACCTTGCCTTGCCCCAGCTCCTATCATCTGCTATTTAGGTGATTACTTTCTGGCCTAATAGATACAACAAAACTCCTAGTTCTGAGTCTTCCACTAACCAACTATTGACCCAGGTAAGATCTTCAGTTTGCTGGCACCAATACTTTGAGTTCTTTTTCTCAACTCCCATTTGGAGAAGGGCTTAAGAGGTCTACTGCAGGATACATACCTTTTGTTCTCCAAAGAGCTCAATTTTGAGGAGATGAGAGAACTGGAAAACCACTGGATGTTGGATGTTTCCCTGGTCCTCTCCTTGGATGCTACAAGAGTCATGGAATCAGTACCCAAGATTGTACACACAGCCTTCTACAAGCTTGTTATGCCCAATGGTAATAGGCAAGAATGAGATAACTCATGTTTGTTTTGATGAAAGAGAACCAAGCAAGCCAATTCCACCAGGTGGTCTGCAGTCAGTAGCTGGTGGTAGCTTGGTTGCCAGCCAATACATTAGTTCTTAAAAAAAGTCTGTCCACACCACAATGCTTGAATAAAATGAAATGCCCAGAGTCGTTTTAGGTGGGAGAGGTAAAGTATGTGGCTGGTTCCACTGACCAGCCTCTCTTACACAGCACTGGATATAGTGACTAGGTGCCAAGGGCAGTCTTTCAATTCTTGATGTGAAGGAGTCAGATATGGAGCCCAGAGTCAGCCCTGCTGAGAGAGGGCAATGTATTCCCTTGATATGTCAGAAGATAGAAGAAAGGGTTCTGAGGGTTACCCTCAATAAGTCTAGGGGAGGAGGAAAGGTCCATGGGGCCTCACTTGAGGTACACAGACTCCTTGTTTGACTGTGATGCAAACATTACTCTGGAAGTGCGTTTCTAGTGGAAGATGGGTTCCCAAACATCCAGGATTACGCATGCCCTCATGTCAAGTGTCGATACTAACCGGCAAAGGGAAGTAGGAAGCCCGACCTCTCAAGCATGGACAGTTTCACTCCTCAAGTACTCACAGGGCTTTCCTCGCTAGTGTGATTTTCTCACATCAGTGGGATGCCATCTCTATGGTCCATAAAACTATGTAACTAAACATGACCCGAGACAAGGGAATATGGTTCCACCAAGTGTAGATCCACGAGAAGGCCAACGGTACAGTGACACATAGACATCCTTGTAGTAGAAATGCACCAGTGCATGTACCAATCACATGTAGACAGTGAACTTCATGGTTGAGGACACCTGTGGAGTCACTAGCCTCATCCAGGCGTCCTTCAGAGTGCAAAGTAGTGATGTGGGGAGACGGTGGGTCCAATGTGCGTTATGAGAAGGACTACAGACAAGTCTGAGTTATAGCAAGTAGTGCTTGTAGGCCTAGAATGTATGTTTCACAATCTAGGCCTTGGGGCATTAAACATGATCGTGATGCCTGGGAAACAGGGCAGGAAACACACCCCTAGGTAAAGGAGTATAAATACAGACCTCTTTGCTTTACAAAGAGTAAACACAAAACACCAAAATATGGTAACTTTGGCTTGGCAATATATGTCTAAAAGGATTTTGCTGTGAAGGATATGGTGAGGAGGGATGAAGAAACGCTTTCCTTTGTACTATTACCAGAACTTAAGATCCTACAGTAGACCCTTTTGGTGTCATTACTCTTCAAATCATTCTGAAATGCATGGAGCCCAAGATCTTCCTCCTCTAGAATCTCACATAGGAAAAGACTTAGTCTTCTTCGCTCCCAAGCAGAAAGCCCAGAAGGAACTGGATGGCACGTTGGCGGTCACTTGGGGTCTGTCTTGCCATGAGGTTTGGTGGAGGCCTTAAGAGAAGGCTTGTGAAGAGAGTAGCTGGAGGGTAGGAGAAAGAAAAGGGGAAACCCATTGTCAGACATGACCTAAGCAAAACCTGAAGGTTCAAGGTGCAGGGAACAAGAACAGTAGGAGGGAAGTGACTGCCCCATTCCTAAACATCAAATACGGTAGAGATTACGCATGATGCTCCCAGATGATTCTTGGCAAACACTCGCACAGACTTGCTCATGAAGTACCCTTACCGATCATGTTGGCACTGACATTGTTGTAGTCAGAGAATTTTAAGAGCTCGCGAAGGAATGCCATCAAGTAGCGGAAAACGTTTCTATGACATCTTGGAAGCTGGGAAATGACCTGTTTGGTAAAGAGGAGCGTGGAGTGAGGCAAATAGCTTAAAGGGCATAAGCATTTAGAGCTGCATAAGAACAATTTGGAATCTAACTCTTCGAGGCCCCATTTGCCTGTCACTACCCTCCATTACTTACTCATGATCAGTAGTAGATTTATCACCTGACGAATTATAACTCTGAAGTGGGTATGGTTTGGTTTCTCTCTATTCAAAGACCAGGTCCTGCACTCACCTCGGAGTCCCATTCACACAGTGCCTCACCAGAAGGTAAGTGTTCATCTGTTCCTTTTCTCCTTTTCCCCCATCAGCCAAGGCATCTGTCAACTTAAGTGTTTTTTCTCTACAATCTTACTTGGCAATGATGGGTCCCTCCTACCAGCACTCACTGAAGTGATTCATAGCTGGTCTCAGCCATTGTGGACCAAAATCTTCTCAAGATTAAAAACACACCAAGAAGGAAAGAAGGCGAAGGAAGGAAAGGGAGAAGAGGAAAAAGAAAGGCTCCCAATTGCTATCCACTATTCCTTGTAATGACAGCTAGAACTGCCCTTACAATTGTTTGCCAAACAACCCTTGGGTTCAAGTAACCATCCCACTAAGTTTTCTGTCAACAGAAATAGGTCAACTAGAAAACATTCCAATATAATAGAAAATACTAGTACCTAAATTCAAGGGCAAGGCATTTGCAGAGATCGGAGAATAACTAGTGGGAATTGGTTTTTTGCTATCATCACCCTTGGTTCTGGGGATCAAACTTAGGTCACCAGCTTTGTGGCAAGGGCCTTTATCCATCAAACAATCTTACTGGCTCTCCCAGTCTTAACTTTTTTTTGGTTTTTTCAGGACAGGGTTTCTCTGTGTAGCCCCGGCTTTCCTGGAACTGGCTTTGTAGACCAGGCTGGTCTTGAAGTCACAGATATCTGCCCGCTTATGCCTCCTGAATGCTGGGATTAAAGGCGTGCGCCACCGTGCCTGGCTCAATGGTCTTAACTTTTAATGATGGTATCCTGTCATGAAGAACAGACGCAGGCCCATTCTATCATATAGCTTTATAAAACTGAAGACTCCTCTATGGAAAAACCTGCACTGGGCATATCCCCAGAGCACCAGAACTCACCTGTCTACAGATCCGAGGATCATGAGCAGAGTCAAGACATCGCTGATACAGCTCATAACAGATGACAGGCTCTGGCAGCGCTTCCAGGAAAATAAGTAGTGCTTCAGCCACAGAGTGGTTACTGCCAGCTGAATTACCACAGTCAAGGGCAGAGGGACCCAGAGAAAAGCAAGGCAGACATGTCACTGGCTCCTTTCCTCAAGTCTCTAAGAGGTATGATTTTTCTCTTCTCTTTTAGGACATACTGCTCCTGACTGGACTTTGATAATGGTCCAGGTATTTTGTAGCCAAGTAGGTAGAGAATTGGCCAAAGCCCCTGGGGAGTCCCTTCACTAAACTAGAGACTCAGGGAGCACAGCCTGCACAATGATAGGGCCCAGTATATGGGATATAAACTAGATGTCAGTGTTTTTCTTATTCTTCCTGCCCTATGATAGCACTTGAATGGGAAGGCTAGCAGGAATGACCAGCTGGCTGAAGGAGAGCAGTATTGGTGCTGTGGATCCCCCGTCCCATGCTCCTTGTTGTCCACCCCTCGATTCCTTAGGCCACACAGAGAGACTAACAGATCTCGACAGGTCTTGAGAAAATAACTGGATAGTCAGTGACTATCTTGTAATAAGACAATGACAAAAGTCGATGTAGAAACACAAAATCAAATGCAGGCGGGAAAAGACTTTGGCCACGCATCTGTCCAGCTTCCCGAGCCTTGAGCAGAAAGGATACGGATTGTCTCAGGAATGCTGGTATCCAGACAATCAATGATCTGCTGTAACTCCTCCTGCATTCCAGGGGTTTGGAACAGGTCCTCCTACCAAAGAAGTCAGAATGAAGGGACCTAGGCAAGCTCTCCATCCACTTAAGTTCTGAAGCTTGCCCAGGAACTGGGAGAGCAGCAGGAAGAAATGTGAAGGGGGCACAAGCATTAACGGGTAGGGAAGGAGGTATGGTGTAACATCGTCTTCCTTTAGCGTTTCTGTAATCCATGTCAAAGTTTATTTCAAGCAAGAAAATGACCTGTCCAAAAATGACATGTCAGCCTCTACCTGATAGGGCAAGGGACTAGATGGCCAGATCAGGAAGCTAGACAGTCCACCTAGGCTCTGGAAAACAAGGCAGAATGGACCCTGCATAATCACAGCCATATGAAATATGGACAGAATTGGATGCCAGGAAAGGAGGAAATGACACATTCATGACAAAACTTGGTTTCCAAGTTATATTGGTCTCAGTAGGTCTGAGAAACACTACCTTCAATTTGGTCAAAGAAAGTTCTTTCTTTTAGGAAATGAGTTGGGCATGGCTAATGTTTTAGTATAGGATTTAAAAGAAAACTCAGTGCTATGTGAAAGAAATGGGTGTGAAGTTTGTTTTAATTTTAAAATTCGCACTTGGCTACAGGGCAGCTAAAAACAGGCATTGGACTGGGGCACTCAGTCAGTCAGGGCAAAGTGCGTAAACAAGCCTTGGGCATTCTCAGTTCTGGCTGTGGCTCTGCCATCAGACTCAGAGTGTGGTCTCAGGTGCCTTCTCAGCTTGTATGCTTTAGAGGTCCGACAGCACAGCCGCATGGAGGTTGCTTGGATGGGTGAAATGCACTACATTGATGCGAAGCACTGGAATTTCCTACAGGATTCAACACACTGTATAGTTTCACAGAAGGTTTTCTCACACTTACCTGGTGACGTGCATATCTGAATAAGTGATCTACCAGAAGCCAGATCTCCTTGGGGACCTGAAGGGGTCGCTCACTGGCACCTTCTTCCAAGGGGACCATCTGGAGAAGGGATTTCTCCTAATAGATGAAAAGGAATGAAAGTCAAAGGGGCCTCAGAATAAAGAGATAAATCTCTTTCAAAATCTGCACAAGTAAGCACAGTGTGATCTTTGTCTCTTATGCTTGTGCATTTTCTTCTCAGAAGGGACGTCCATGTTTGGGAGGCACTTAGTAGTGATTCTGGTAGTTAACCAATCGCCTTCCCAAAGTGCTTCATTCAATCAGCAAGCATTTCATTTGTACTTGGGGTGTGCATCCTCTGGATGCATTCCATACTCTGAAGTGAGACCCAGCATGACAAGAATATAATACAGTCCCAGTAGAGTCTACACATGACCAGTAGCTGGACCCTGAAATCACAGTTGTGAATATGGCACCCCAAAAGGCAGTGTTTACACTTAGGTTTTGGTTTATTCTACACTAACTCTCCCTTGAAGTCTCACCACAAATACTCCTGGGAGTTTTATTGTTTCTTTAACTGATTGACTTGGTTCTGAGAAATTAAAGATAATTCTGCTCATCAGATGCACGAATATGGATTCTTCAGGCATGATCCAAGTTTCTAATCATAAGCTCCAAAATCCAAAAGTAATAACCTGGAATATAGCAACCAAGGAGCTAGAATACCGTGAAAACTTCCAGAAGTTTAATTTATGTTAATAGCTCAGAAATATTTCTAGGGGCTATTATTTGTTTTACCTAGTTTTCTATTGTTAGAGTCTTCTGATAGAAGACAAAAATCCAGAAGTGACATATTTCAGACAAATAACTAAATTCAAAGGGCAAAATAAACTCAATTATCTCCCAACACTCAAAAATAAATGTTAATTTAGCTTACATTTATAGATTCAAATATAAAGCATATGAAAAACATATTCAAACTAGGCTAAAGGGCATCTGAAGGCAGCCTTCAGAAGAACCCCAGTGGAGAAAGCCATGTTTGGCTTTTAGCATCCTCTTCCTTTTGCTACCTCTAAGTCATGCATTATATATTGTCAACTTTCAGCTTGTTGCCTGACACCATACTACCTATAACCTATTTATTTAAAGGAAATAAAAAACCTATCACTATGCTCACAGGGACCACTTATACTACAGCAGCACCCAGGTATTTTCTTAACAGGGTGTTCTTTAATAAGCACCAATGAAGTTTCTGAGCTGCTGCATCGTTTTCAGGGAAGAGAAGGGAGTAGGGATTGTTGACTACCCTTTCAATCTCTCTCTCTACATTTCTCTTTTCACATTTAATTCCTCTCTTTCCCTGGGATGCTATGTCTTGATATTCATACTTTATGTGTTTGCGATAAACTCCTATTGGTGACACGCCCACTAACTTCATTCTGGTTGTATGTATTACATGCAGGTATACACCTGCTATTGGAGCCCAAATGCACACTACTAACTTTTTGAATCAAACAGGACACATGTGCAGACTCTTTAGCAGATGTCTCCAAACTTAACAAGTATAAATTATTCATCATTGACTCATATATTTTCAAAGAAAAATCTGACATCCTACTAAAGGTTATTCCTGTCCTGAGGCATTAAGACAATGTAAGGCACAGTCTAACTGTATAGACAGAACACGGACTGCCCTTAACAGAGAAGAGCTAAGAAGCAAAGATGTCTCAAGCCTTAGTGGTTTAAAAGGTTAATAAAATGTCAGTAGGTTATATACAGCATCTACTATCCACTTCCAAATTCACGTGTGATAATAGGAAATGTCACACTTGTAGCTCTGAGGCCTAGAAAAGGATACAATAAGAAAATGGGGCATGAATAGTTACAAAAAATGTTCTGTACATTATTGTGAACTCTGATGTTCAAAGAGGAACCAAGACACTCTGCTTCTTTCAACAAGACCCCCTATTTGCCTTCTTAGCCTACACTTTGTAATCTTAATGCTAGTGGTTAAAGAATCTCCACCTTCACAGTGCATTCAATTCCACCCAGTGGAGAAGTCCCTCAAACACTCTATGGGCATGCTGTGGAATGTTGAGCTCCTGCCCATGTCTGGCAGCCCTGAGGGGAGCCTGGCATCTCCAGTTGATGATGGAAGAGGCTGCGAGGCACTGCAGAAGGGGCATACCACTGGACAATTAGGAAACAGCACCCACACCTGACACTCTGGTGCTCAGAGGCAGTGGGACCTTTTAATAGCCTTTTCTACTTTTCTGGACCTTGGGCCATGCCTGCTAGAACATAGAAAATATCTTTCTTTGGCTAAAGACAGATGGCTAGATTAGATGATTTATGATTTTCTCCATTTATGATTTAGTTCCACAATTCTACTCTATGCTCTATTTCTTGACTATATCTGGGTATTCACTGAGAGTAATTAAGCGTTATTATCAAGAACTCCCCCATCACTTCTGTGTTGTGAGTGTGGTGCATGTGTATGCCTGGGTATGTGTGTATGGAGGCCAGAGACTGATACCACTTGTCTTCCTCAGTCTGTTTCCATCCTATTCTTTTTTTTTTTTTGAGACAGGTTCTCTCACTGAACATGGAGCTCACAGATGCTATTAGACAGGCTGGCTAGTGAGCTTCAAGGACCTACCTGGTATCTGTTCCCCAGCACTGGCATCACATATGTGTGCTACTGCACCTAGCTCTTCTGTTTACACTGGTGTTGGAAGTCTGAACTTGGGCCCTCATGGTTGCCTAACGACAAGTACTTTATCGACAGGGCCTTCTCCCCAGCTTCCAAATCACTATTAATGCTACAGTAATAGCATTTTTTGGTGTTACTATCATTGGAAGCAGGGGCAGCTAAACAGTACCCTCCAACTCATGCGTTTTCAGATAAGATATTTCAAAGACAAATCTGGAAATCTGGGCTAGAGATGTAGCTTCATGGTCCAGCACTTGTCTGGAAATTTAAGAAATGCAAATGCAGCTGGGGTACGGCTCAACAGTGGTACATTTGTGTAGCATATGTAAGGCACTAGGTGCCTAGAGATGTAGCTCAGTTTAATGCTTATCTACCATCTACTATAAGGCCCAAGTTTGAGTCTCAGGACTGCATAAAACCAGGAGTGCTATAATCCCAGCACTGGGGAGGTAGAGGCAGGAGGATCAAACAGCAAGGTCACTTTTGCTACATAATGAGCTTGAGGCTAGCCTGTAATATATGAGACCCTGTCTCAATAAAATCTATATCTTGAGTTTTATTTCTTTTATAAACAGTATCAACAACTTGTCAGATGGATAAATATCATTCCTGAATTTTGAGCGTACTTCAAGACACATGGCGGGACATCAGGGCTTATTAGGGAATTCTCACCAAGTCAGAGGCCTCTGATATGAGAATGCTTAGGGGCAAGTTCTAGGGAGCAAAGTTAAGTGTTAATCAAGCACAAGGAAGCCTTCATTACAACCAATGAATTGAATTACCTTTTCTAGGAAGCTGTCTTCTTCCTGAGAGCAGAGCAGGAGAAAAGTCATTGGCAGATAGACAATGATTAGAGTTAATTCACAGCATTAGAAACAGCTAAGTATTAGATCTTGCTAGCTTGCTAGACATGGGCTTTTAAAAGCTCTGAACCCTTCAAATGACAAGCACTGAAAAAAGAACATGTTTTCCACATGCAAAGTTCTTTGTCATGCATAGTATATTATTACACAGTTCACTGAGATTATCATTCAAAAACCACCTTTCTACAGGCCTTGACTTTTCTGATCCCGGGAAGCTGCCTGAAGGTCGAGTTAAGCCTGGTGCTGCGTCTTCCTGTTCATCTGTTGTCATGTGCAGTTCTTACCTCATCCTAATGCTGCCTTCATGGAAGAACCTGGCCTGAGAGCAGACACTCAGAAGCAGGTGATGAGCTACTCCTTTCTATTGCTCTTCTCATCTAGTGCCTGGAGTCTCCAAGAGTTTTTACCCTCTCCCGGTACCCACCTGCCTCCTCAAAGACCTATAGACTCCCCGGATTTGAAGGGCCTACTAAAATGTACATGGATTTTATCTCAGAGCTTTGTGGATCAGACTCTCCATCAGTTCCTCGATTTTCCTAGTGGACATAAAAGACAAGAAGCAGGGGAAACAGCACCTTTTCTCTTCCTTGTTATTTCTGCAGTCATTATAACCCAATGGGAGTGAGAGCAGCATATCTACCAGGTACCAGCAGCCATGCCAAGGGTTTATATATGATGTCACTTTATCTGCACATCATTATGAAACATTATTCCCATTTTACAGATGAAGAAACTGAGGTTTTGAGAGATTAAATTATTTGCCCAAGGTCACACACAGGTAATAAGTGACAGAGTCAAGATTGGAACCTAGGTCTGACTAACCCCATTCATTATCACCATACTCAGGTAGACAACTCAGAAAGCGCTTCCCAGATAGAGAGGCAGGGGAAACCTGTGGGACTATTTCTAGAATCAGCTAAGAACAGTAATAAATGCTATTCACAAAGCAGCAAGGTTAATGCAAAGAGTATCAGCCCAGATGTGAGACAGGCTTTGGTACAAATCTTCCTTCTTCTTCCTACTGATTGCTCAGGCAATTTACCAAACTTCATCTTGTCTCAGTGTCTTCATCTCTGAAGCAGGTAAAGTATTTTCTACATAGGGATAGTGAGGCAGTTTAAAGTTAGGAGGAAAGGGGGTACACTGCCCCAGAGACTCTCAACTGGATTCTTCCTGATCCCATTGTAGACCACTGAGAAAATCAAGGCTAAATCACATCTCAGGTCTGGTAGGTGTAAGGAGAAATCTAAGACTTGCTGTCAGAGAAGCAAAGGTGTCTGGAGCGGGAGTAAGCATTTATTTCCTGGAGAGTGCAAGTGATAATTCCGAACCTATTATCCTGAGTTGTTAATATGGCAACTAGGGGTGTTAATATTGTTAGATATTGTTAGATACTTTTGAATTAAACATGTTTTTATGCATTTACCTAAACTTTTAAATACCATGTGAAATAAAATATTCAGAGTCCTAATAATAGTACTTATAAGGTCCATATTGTTCTATCATTATGATATTTCTAAATGTGAAGTTGATTATGAGTGTCAGCCATCCAATTTAACAAAAATTTGTACTCTATATTAAAGTTTAGAAACAGTTGTTAATAAATCTGACAAACAAATCTGACGTGATACACGATATACCAAGCAAAATGAAGCAAAGATTTTGTGTCAATGTAGGCCCTGAAAGTAGTTCCCTTTGAGTGGTGACCATCTATCAGTATAAAGGGCTATGTGAAATACCTTCTAAGGAGGACTGTGACAAGTAAGGACACAGAAAAGAGAAAGATGTGGTTGGTCCCTGCTTTCCAATTCTGACCAGTCCTCCTTAGTCTCATAATTTACAACTGATATTCTTAGAACTCATATGTACAAGTTCCCAATACATGGCCACTTGTTCTTTAAAAAAATAAATAAACCCAGGATGGGTTTTTTTTGTCAGCTGGTGTTAGGACCCAGAGCTGTGTACATGCTGTTGAAACTTTCTCCTACTGAGCCACATCTAAGCCCTTAAGTCACAGGATTTGGATGAAGGGAACTAATTTGGAAGTAAGCCAGGCGCAGTGGTGTAGGCCTGTTATGACGGTTACTCAAGAAGTTCATATGGACGCAGGAGCTCAGAGCCAGTCTGGAAAACATAGCAAGATCCATGCTCTAAGAAAAGGTGGAAGAGGCAGAAAGAAACAAATGCACAGAAAGTTAAATGACAAGGTAACTAAGAAGAACTTATTATCTTGTTTGTAGGGAGCATAACCTAACTAGACAATGTTGAAAAAATGTCAAAAACCAAAAGGTGACACTGAATGACAGCTTAATGAATCTGGATTGTCTCTAACAGGCATGTGGGAGCCACTCACTACCTTTGAGCAAGGAAAACCATTGCCCCCAGTGGGAGTAGTATTACAGAACGTTCAATCTGGTAGACTTGAATGGGAAAACATGAAGTGCAGGAACAAAGGGAAACATTAAATGACTATCAGCATAAGTCAAGAGGGAGAAAAGAAACACCTTAAAACTAATAGGGGGCAGGCAGTGGTGGTGGACACCTTCAGTCCCAGCACTTGGGAGGCAGAGTCAGGTGAACCTCTGTGAGTTGAGGCCAGCCTGGTCTACAGAGAGAGTTCCAGGACAGGCAAGGCTACACAGAGAAATTCTGTCTCAAAAAGCCAAACCAAACCAACTAACCAACCAAACAAACAAAAACTAATATGGGGGCCCATGAAAGAGCTCAGTACATAATGGTGTTTTCCACTAAGCTTGATGACTTAAATCTCTGGAACTCACACGGCAGAAGAAAAGAAAGCAGCTCCACAATACTGTCCTCTGACCTCTACAAGTATGCCTTGGAGTGAGTACACAAGATACATCAGCCAGTGAATCAACTTATTTACTAATGTGGGGCCTAGGAGAAGGCTCACTTGATGGAGGTGCAAGTATACTAGATCCTACAAGGCAGGAGAGAACCGACTCCCAAGAGCTGTCCTGATCAACACACATGTGCTGTGGCACATGCATGTCTGTCCAAGTACATGTATACACACACACACACACACA
>LOJH01001033.1:21838-34435 GCA_001685095.1 Ellobius talpinus | reverse complement strand
ACACACACACACACACACACACACACACACACACACACACACACAGGCAAAACACCTATATACACAAAACAAAACCCATTTTTCAAGAAATTAAAAATACTGAAAAAATAAAAAGCAGGAACAAAGAAAGCTAGGAAATAGGGTTTGGGATGAAGTAGAAAAAATCATGCAGAATCTATTCTAACAGGTGAAATGCAAAATTTGAAAACTAAGACTATGGTGGCAGGCCTCATGCCGAACAGGAGATGGCCAACACAAAATGAACCCATCCATTCTGGTAAACCTTTTGTCTCATCTTGCTTTGTTTGGGCATTTTTTTTGTCCCACTTGTCTTTTGCAAGGCTTCCTATCTTTTGTTTTTATAGTTTTTGTTTGTACACGCATGCGCATTTGTTAAGATTTTTTCCCTTTTAAAAGAATTCTAGTCTTTTGTCTGCCTCTCTGTCTGCTTTCTAAAGTCAGAGAGAAGAAAGAGTGTGAAGTTGGTTGGGTGGGGTGGGAAGGCTCTGGGAGGAGCTGGAGGAGGGGACCTGTGATCAGACTATATTGTATAGCTTTTTTCGATACAAAAAGGGAATATGGCAGTAGAAGAAAAACAATTACGAGAAATACCAGACTGGCAGGATATGAATTTCTGTAGAAAATGGTTTTCTTTCAAACAGCGGTAAAGCCTTCCATCATGAGAGCTCTATGGAAACAAATAGAATTCCAGTGCTGTAATTTGCTCTGAGTCACAGGTGCAACAATTCCATGGCAACAGCACAGATACAAGCCAGCAGGCTGCTCCTCTGCCTCTCACCCTTAGTGCGGGATGCTACAATCACTAGCTCTGCCCAGGCCTAAGCACCAATGTGATTTTATACACATGATAACATTTGACTCTTTACTTCATTATATTTGATAAAAAAGCTAAGAATAAACTTGTAGTGCCAACCTGTACACACATCTAACAATAATTTCATTTATCAGAAAAGTTTTAATAGGATGAATTTGCTGTTAAGTCATGTTTTTTTTACTGAAAATAATATACTTTCTCCTCTTAAGACTATAGATATTATATAATAACTTGGTTTGGGAAAGGGAAGGAAATAATTCTCTTTTCCTTTCTTGAGTCACATTAAGTGAACAAGCCTCAGTATGCATTATACCCATCTGTGGACTGAGTTTGCATCTCAGTTGGCAGAGTGCCTGCCTAGCATGCATGAAGCCCTGGTTTTGATCCCCAACACTGCATAAACCAGGCTTGTGGCATATACCTGTGATCCCACACTAGGGAGGTGGAGACAGGGAGATCAGAAGTTTAAAGTCATTCTCATTTGAACAAGAAATTCAACTCCAGCCTCGGCTACCAAAGAAAACAGCTTCTGGAATATTAGTAAAATGTAGACTCAGGCTCCATATCTAAAAATTCTGTTACGACTGGTGAATGGGGATAGGGACCTCTTCTTAGAGTAAGCACCCCTAAGGACAATGATGCAGGTCTGTAAGCTTTCCTAACAGCCTGTGTTCTCATCAGCAGCAAAGTTTGATTTGATATAATGTAGGGAGGGATACTGGAGAGGAAGTCAGACAATCTGGGCAGGAGATCTGTCACTAACTTAGTTGACTATGGGCAACTGAATGCCTCTGGACCTCAGTGTTCTTGCCAGCACAAGGAGGATAATACCACATGGTGCCCTTGCCACACCTCACATACATGCTAATTTATGTGAAAGAGTGTGATAAACCTAACAAGCATTATAGCTTTGAGAGAGCCTTTAATCTTATTTTGGAAGTATACTACCTACTATAGTCGCAACAAGAGTTAACGACAGATTAGCCTCTTCTTTTCCCTCTTAGGCTTAATTTAATTTAAGTAGTGCTAAGATAAAGTGACATTCTTCTGTATCATTTGTCAGTTCCCCTGACCCCAGAAGAAGAGAGAAGGCACAGAAAAAATGGGGACAAAAACATGCGAATTAAATGTGAAGAAGATTTATGTTTTAGAATGCTTCTCACCAAGTCTATGAGTTTGGTAACAGGAACTTCTCGGATTGGCCTTTTCATTCGACACAAAGCCTCTAAGGATGTACCAAAGCAACTTGGAAGGTAATTCCCGCAGATGGTCAAGAAGTAATCTTTGCCTCGATCCAAATGAAGGACGAGAATATCCTCAATCTTATCTTCACCAGAGTTCAGGATGGTTACAGAGTCTTTGCTGACATAGACATCAAGAGAAATGTCCACTGTCTCATCTGAAATGAAAGAGATGGTGCATTGTAGCCCAGAGCTTTCTGGTGGAAAAATCAGCTGTCCTCAAAAACAAGAACAAAACAACAATGGGGAAAGGATGGGACACACAAATATAAAGACAGAGAAGCGAGAGACAAGCGCTTAGAGAACTAGAAGTTAAGCCAAGGTGGTGGCAAGCAGAGGCAGTGGTAAAGGGAAAACTCACTTGGCTCCAAGTAGCCCTCAAAAGGTTCAGCTCGAAGCCATGGCTTGCAGTATTGGCTGTCATTAAGTTTAGGGATGAAAGAAAAATGGCAGGGAACCTGTCCATTGTTGCTGATCTGGAACTTCTCCTTTTGCAGCTGCCGAAACTTCACATTCTCAAACATAAACTGGGGAACAGACAGACACCACCATGCATCACTAGTAGGGGAAGTAAGTTGGATTATTCATAGACAATATGAATCAAGAATAAGGTAATTATTAATCAGATGCATACCTACCACATGTATTCACAGACAGACGACTTCCTGGCATTGGCTTTCCTACATTATTTAGCTAACACCAGAAAAGAAGGTGCTAGGTAACTTTTGACCCTGTTCAAGGCTACTCTGATTCTTCCAGGGATCCTGAGATGAACACAATTGTGGTCCAGGGTGCTTATTCTGTGACTAGGCTCTGTTCCCTCAAACATATGAACTGAGTGCCAAACAAGAGTAACTAATATGAGGGCTTCCAAGCTGCTAGGTGCTGTTTTTCAAGAACTTCTCATGTATTAACTCATGTGATCCAGGAAAGAGAGCTGCATCTCTGAGGCTTCTTGTGCTCCTCTAGCTACCGAACTGCAAAGCTGACACCAGAACAGAGACAGTCTGACACCAGTGGAGATGTTATCCTTGATGCCCTTTGAAGTGACACAGTTTCCTTTGTGTTAACTAATAATGGATAGTAGACAGGAAGCTGTCTAGTTTTGCTCACCTCTCTCCTGCTAAGTTCTAATGAAGGAAGGAAGTCATTTTCCATTCTGTCCATAATGCGTACAATATCTTCAAAGACCTTCCGATACCTTCGTTCATCCACAACCTTCACCTAACGGGAAAGAAGGAACCATTTTCAGCTCTACACACTCCTAGCTCATCTCCATCGGAGAGTATCTAATAATTTCAAACTGGAAATTATGGGGACACCTTTAAGATAAACTGTAGTACAATCAACACCCTCCAAAGCTTTAATATCCTGCTTCATCCATAACTTCCACCTCAAAGGAAATAGATTTTTATTTAGTCTTATGTAATTTCAACTTCTCTAAGAGTTTCTAATAAATTCTAAAAGCCACTAAAATAAATAAGCATTATAAAATACACTTTATGGGAAAGATAAAGTCAAATGGCTAAATTTCTGGAAAAGTAAAATCTCTAAGACGTTTGATAATGGTATATATCTGGGAAGGATTTTTCCTTGCTCCATTGTTAAGTATCTGAGAGTGGAGAAAATGAGAACTTATAGTAAAAATAATTTCTTGCAGTGTGTAAAATGACAGTGCTAAAATACATCCACTGCTATTTTTAACAAGCAAAAATTGTGAAACTGTACAAAATAATGATCAAAGCATTTAAGTCCATTAGTTGCTATGCACGTTGACAGGAATTAGGTAATTGCTCAGATTACTAACAGGAAAGCTATGGTGTTAGGAAACGGAGCCAGTGACCATTTTAGAAAAGGGCCACCACAAAATGTCCTGGAGTAAAACCATGACAACAGACAAGTCATTTGGAGTAATGGGTCAAGAAAGTTTCTAGATGACACAGCATTTCCAGCTTCCTGATATAGCTGTATTTTTGTAAATAATAAAAGTTCAAACAAACTAATGTTACCACTTAGCATAAGTAATGTAACATCATTGTCATATTTGAGACATCAGTTTCCTTTTTACATAAAGTATAAAATTACAAAAATCCATCTTAAAACTATATATCTTGTCAGGTTACATGACCACATATGTGGAAAATACACAAGAAGTAATCAAAATATCAACCATCAAGCTTATAAGATAATTTCCACACTCATAACACAGTTAAAAATGGGAAAATGCATTCACATTAGAGGTGAAACAGGTTATATTCAGCCTAAGATGCAACCAAGTACAAAACAACATAATACCTATGCTGTTTGAGAGGAATGTGCCACTGTAGTGGAAGGACTCTCTTTAATGAGTAGATCTGGTTCTGTTCTGATCAGTCTGTGCCTACATGGAATAAAATATCTGTATATCAGTAAAAAGACGGGATCATGAAGAAATAGAAGGCTAGCATTTGGGAGGGTTGAGGGGGTGCTAACCATTCAACTCTGCGAATGATTATTTGCTTAGAGAACATTTATGGCACGCTGGATTACGAATTTACTATATCTCCATAATGCTCTGGAAGTAGCTACTTAACACGTAAACAAATGACTGAGCAATCAACTATTTACCCCAATATGGAACAGGGCGCTAACAGGCTTGTGGTCACTAGTTTTGAGTTCCATGTGACTCCGGTAATGAAGTTGATTAATATTTATTCCTCTCCAAAGAATTCGGTCACACCAGGCTGGAACTCGGCATTTCCCACTGTAAATAAAGGAATGAGTCACAGAGTATACCACACTAGGATGCAATAACACACACTGGTTTAGAATCACATTAGGTTAGGCCTCTTCTAATATGCTTCCAATGAACCACATACTTTTCCTTCCCGGGCGGTCCCTATCATTTTCTCTACATTGCAAGCACTGATAAGGGCCTGTGTCTGCTTGTCAGCCACTAAACTCCTAGCACTACTGCCCAGGACAAAGTACAATGTGCCTAGTGTCAACTAATGGAGGGATGGTTTTCTTAAATCTAGGTCTGCATCGTAAATGTCACCACAGGGAAAGATGGAACAGCACCTCCTTAAAATAGCCTTCTCAGGTCAGGATTCCATCCTGAATATTTTCTCTTTCTTTGCTCCACCTGACTGCAATGGTACTCCATGACAGACAACTAATGGAGTTGAAAACCGCCATTCTCTATTTCTAGGCCGGGTTTAACCTCTGGAGAAGACTAGAGCTTTCTCTTCCAAGAAGGGTCCAGACTTCAGGATGTCTAAGAGGTCACCAATGGATTATTTTTTAAGACCTATTTTCAGTTTTTTCATTAATGTGTGTATATAATATATATATGCAGATGTCCTCAAAGGTCAGAGAAGGGTGTCAGATCCCTTGGAGCTGGAGTTCCTGAACTTAGGTCCTCTGCAAGAGCACCAAATATTCTAGCCACTGAGCAATCTCTCCAGGCCTTTACCAGTAGATTCTAATGTGTTCTCAGGACCAAGAATGACTCTGTTAGAAGAACTGCTTATGACTGACTCTTAGTTCTCACCTTCTGGTATCCAGAGTCAGTAGCAGAGGAGTAGTTTGGCTAAGAGCATTAGGTAAGCATTAGGGGAGGAGGCTAAGAGCCTTAGGTGAGAAAGAAAGGTAAGACTAGGGAACACAAAAAAAATCTAAACTAGTTTGCGGAAGTGACAGAAACGAGGTACCAGAGGCAGCTCATAAAATGTCACGAGCCCTGATATCTAATTAATACTTTCCTAATATAAGCTCAGTTTGAAATACTCTTCTGTAATAACACTAAGCCATTATATTTCCCTCTCTGCATACGGAATGATATAAAAAAATTCTAGCCTGTCAGGAGGGACATGGAAAGGCACAGTAAAGATCAAGCCTTAACCTCTTCTGTGAGAAAGTTCTTATCACTTTACCTGGAATCCCATCTGTCAGTTTTAGAATCGTACTTGTAAGTGGGAATAAACTTGATTTCCCCTTCATTGAAATCCACAAAGGCTTTTTTCTGTGTGCGCTGAATGTTTAACTGCAGACAGAAAGAAACACCATGTAAGCACAATAACACTTACATTAACAGAGGTGATAATCAGGCTGGTTGGTCACTGTTCCCTTTGTAGGGATCCAGTTCCAGAGCCTTTTCAAGTGTGGAAAAATACACAGATAAGACTGCTTATCTTTCGGATTCAATGACAACACTTGTTATTGAATGGCACATTGCCATTTTATTGCCAACTGTGGTCAGGACAAAATTGTGGAAACAAGAACTCCGAATAGTCCTACATTGCTTAGAACTGGACAGGCACAACCTAGCATAATTATAATTACAACACTACCACCACCACCAAAAACATGCAGACCTTAAAAGGATAATTCCTGAAACCAATTTCAATGACTAGTTACTGTTTTTTTCTTTTTTTAAAAAAGTGGGTGAGTTGGGGCAATAGAGAGGGCCCGGTGGTTAAGAGAGCACACTGCTCTTCCAGGGGACCCAAATTTGTTGGATGGCTCACAACTACCTGTAACTTCAGCTCTAAGGGATCCACAGACTTATTCTGGCCTCCATGGGCACTGCATGCACATGGTCTAACCCATACTCACACACACACACACACACACACACACACACACAGTGACCCTCCTGTCTCCACCTCTCCCTGTTAGTGCCGGGGTTACAGGTCCATGTGACCATGCTTGGCTTTTTTATGGATGTTGGAATCCAAATTCAGGCCATCATGCTGGCAAGGCAAGTACTCATTCCTCCAGCCCTATAACCCATTCTTGTAAAAAATTATCCTCACTCAAATATTTTACCAAAGTTACACAAGATTCAGCAATTATCCCAACTGTACCCTTTCTAGAAGCAAGAAAGAGGAAGGAATAAAAATTAGCCATTCGACTTCAGTGTAAAGGCAGATAGCTAAGGAAGACTCACTATAAAAACGATTGTACTGCAAAACACTTGAATTTTTACTGTGTCTAAAGGTCAAAAGGCTCTCATAGGGATTTAAAGACATTTGAATCAAGTTAAAACTTTGTCTTTTCTCATTAAGAAACATTTACTTTCACTCCTGTACCACGATGTGCTGGGTACATAATAAGAAAGTAAAACCAGCATACCAAAGAGATAAGTGTTCACATGTTTACTGTGGCATTAATTATATAGCCAAAAATAAGGAACCAAGAAAAGTGCCTGTGAATACTGACTAGAAAAAGGAAATATGACACACATATATTATTCAGTCATAATCAATGAAACACTGTCATTTGCAGCAAAATGGATGGGCTAGACATAACTATTGTTAAATGAAATAAATCCGACACAGAAAGACAAATGTTACAATTTAGCTCTCAGGCGTGAAAGCCAGAAGAAGTCAGCCTGAATGTAGAATAGTGATAATCAGAATGTGGAATGTGAGGAGAGGTCATATAAAAATAACGAGGTCATTTTTATGGTGCTGTAGATTGTCCTCACAGCCTAACATAGATTATGCAAGTGTTCGACCACTGAGCTACATCCCCAGATCCCAGAGGCTGGATTTGATTACTGTACTCCGACTCTATATGCTGATACATCAGAAGAAACACAATGACTGTGTACAATTAATATTTATTAATCAAATATGAAATGACATGAAGGAATATTCATTTTCATTGATCACTACCTATATTCCAAAAAAAATTATTCTTATGATCAAGGTGTTTTGGCCCATGCCTGTAACAGCAGCACTTAGGAAGCAGAGGTAGGAGAAGTGCAAGTTCAAGGTCAGCCCTAGGCTATACAACAGGCTAGGACAGGCTTTATAGTGATGCTCAAGTGCAAAAAGAAAAAAGGATGTATGAAAATAAAAATTCAACTCATTTACCAGGTTTACACACCAATATAGAGGCTTATATTCACAGAGACTGGTTTACTGAATATCAGGTTTTGTCTGAGCACTCCATAATCAATAATTTCCCCACAAGTACTTCGGTTGTTCTTGTTTGTTTATATGTGGGTAGGCGTCCATGTAGGGATGTGCAGAAGTCAGAGGGTGCAATCAGGATGCTTTCTTCAATCACTTCTCTACCTTATATTTTGAGACCGGGCTCTCTCATTGAACCAGAAGCTCACTGTTTGGACTAGGCTGGCTGACCAGTAAGCCCTTGGGATATATCCGTCTCCCTCAGAACGGGGATTACAGATGCATGCTACTGTGCCTGGCATTTACATGGGTGCTGAGGATCCTAACTCAAGCACTGATTCTTGTGCATCAAACACTTTATCCACTGAGCTACCTTCTAAGCCCCTTCCACTGGTTTTAACATCAACAGCTAAATATCAGTCAACACCAACTTATCAATCAGTTCCTATTTGACTATAGCTTATGCTGGTCATCCCCCAAAAACTTTTTTTTATTAGTTTCCCAATCTCTTTCATAGGGCCTGCCCCTCTCTTTGATCTCCAAGCTGTTGCTCATCCTGCCAAATAATCAGAGAACAATTTTCCCCATTCCATCTGCTAAACCACATTAACACAGCGGAAGGCCATTCTCCTTTAGGAAGTATTCTCCAATTAACCTCACGTATTCTGTAGCCAATCTAGACAAATCTCTGCCTGATAATGACTTACTAAATGAATTTTACATTGGCTTTTTGTCACCAACATTATCTCCCTTGAATCTTAGTACTTAATCAAGGCATTCCAAATCTATATATCCCCAGGTACAATATCTTGCCATCTCTTCCCAGCATAAGCCATGCCTACCATGTCTATCTCATAATCCTCACCATCTCTGCCATTGAAACTTCACTTACCTGGTCGAATTTCAAGAGCTTCTGAAGGTCATTTTTATTAATAAGACTTTTCACCTCATTGGCGTCAGGCATGCAAAGTCTGTAGTTCAAGTCTCCCAACCAAATGACAACACTGAAGACCAAGAAATAGATTAGAATAGCACTAATTAACATTAAACTCAATCAGAGGAGAACTGAGAGAAGAAAATGGGTAGACTACTTATAAGGACCTATTTATCACTGACAAGGGGTTTAAAGCTGCAATCAATTCTTTAGGGGCAAGTACTGCCAATCCTGGAGAAAGCCAATAGACTATAAAATAGCTGGGAAAATAGGCACGCCACATAAAACTGAATGAAAGTGGGGCCATATAGTATACATATGGGATTTGGAAGCCAAAGAGTTAATGGACTGAGAAGCATGCAGTTTATTTGCTGGATTAGCTTCAAAATTTTGTCTGGCTGGCTGCCAGGTCTCTAGGCAAAGAGAATCTTAATGTATTTTGCCTTCCAGAGCCCTGAGGTTCTGTAGGTGCTCTGTCATGGTTTGGATGGTGGGAAGGACTCACAGCCCACTAGGAAAATTGAGCCCGGCCCCCCAGTGTAGTCAACCTGACTAAATCTGTTTCAGATCTGAAGTTCATGTTCCCCCAAAGAAGGAAACTGGCACCTTACTTCTCAACCACAGCATCAGGACTGGAGATGTGCCAAGACCCTGAAATTACCACATCAAAATGGGACCCTTTTGAGTCACCTCAAGTTCTCAAAGGCAATAGGAAAGTTTGGACTCTTGGGATTAAATTTATGGAATTGCTGGGGGCTTCATGAACATAAATTTCAAGGCCTTGACTTTGTCATTGTGAAACCAAATTCTATATTCCCCCAACTGTTGAGACAGTATGGACATATTCCAATATTATCACCTTGCCCTGTTCCTTCCTTAATTCCCCTAATATCCACTGCTTCTCATAATCCTAAATTATCTCTTGATTTACTACAGTTCTCACCTCACGCTATTCCTTCCAAATCACCATCTCGGAGTTTCAAAGAATTTTTCCACAACTAATTCTTTTCTACACCACCTAACCCATTCCTCAATGAACTTCTGCTCCTGTCCTTATGAAATCCCCATCTTCGCAGACCTATTACTGCCACCCATTTTTAATAATCACAACCGTTAAAAAGAATAATGTAGATCTGCAGACACAACATTGGAAAGATGAATAGGGCAATGTTCTCATACAACAAGCATGTGTGTCTGTACATGTATGGAGAAGAGTCTAGAAGAGACTGTTGGATGAAATGATGCATGCCTCCATATCCTTTTATTTTTTCCAGTAGCTTCACTTAAAATATAAAAGTAAAAATAACAACTTTTATTTAACTTAATACACCCAAATCATTAAGGTGTGATTAATATTCTGCAAATTAAGGTATCCCACATTTCCCCCAAGCAATCTTCAAAATCCAATACAGCTTTTGCTCACAGACCTCTCAGTTTGACGAATGACTTTCAAATACCAAGAGCCAGATGCTGGCTATCATATTAGACAGTGCACATCTAGAAAGGTCTATATTCAAATGTTAAATACAGTCTCCTATGGAGAGAGGGACTGGCTGGGGAGAAGAGGAGGTAAGTAAAGGATTTTAAACCATGTTTATTCATTTTATCTTTTATTATCACACTTACAGTGAACATTTCTAATTCATTTTTAAAAGTGACACTAATGTGTAGACTCCTTCAGAATTAGTTTAGAAGTTACACCTTTCTCTCCCTAATGCCAAACCTAATTTCTCTGCCTCAGTGAATCTAGTTCTAAATAACATATTCTCTTCTTTGTGGTCCAAATCCCAAAATGGTAATCCCTCCGTCTTCACAGCTCCATAGCTTCTCACCCTATCTAACCACTGCTACATCTCCATGCAAAGGCCACGGAGAGGCCACTTACTCATGTTTCATGATGTTCAGCTGTGGGAGAGCCTGATTGGGGACTGTAAAACTCATTCTTGCACAGATGTCCTTATAATCCTGATTCCTTCTTTCAAACTCTTCCACATGGGCAGCCAGGTGGGAATTGACGATGCAGAAGGTGGTGTTATGAAATACAAACCTCACAGCGACTCCTCCTTTGTTTCCCTGGTAGAAAAGGCAATTATAAAGTTAGGAAACACAGGGTGCAATCAAGTTGCACATAGATATCAACAATAATCAAATTAATTGTCAAAGTAACTCACCATTTTCCCCATGATTCCAGTTCCTACAGTTTCTGTAGCAATATCACGGATATACCGACACTGATCTTTTCTGGCAAATATAAGTAGCATCATCCCCACAAGGCGGACTAGTTGCACCTATGAGTTTCAGGGAGTTACAAACAGCTAATGTGAAATGAACATCACTTTCTGCTACATAGCTACCTTCTTAGAATGACCAACAAAGTGATTACTGATGTCCACATCTGTATCTGCATCCTCTAATTTCCTATTGGACCCCATAAATTGGAAACCAAGGTTCTCTGTGGAAGCTCTAGTCTCAATTTGACTAACAAAAGTCAGAATCTCTGAAGATAATGTAGAAGTTTCTCTCTCTCTCCCCCCGCCCCCGCCCTTGTGTGTTTCTATTTGTCAGTGCTGAGGATCAAATGAAGAACCCCGAGCATGCTATGCAGGCAGGCAGGCACTCTACCACTAACTCACATGTTCAGTTTTAGCTCTCTTTGTAAATCACTTTGTACCCTACTGATAGCACATTAAAAGTTCAAATAGTAAAGAACAAGCCATTATCCCAGCTTGTTCTTCCTTCTCCTTCCTAGACTCTGATTTCACGTTGTCTAAGATATTTAAATCTACAAACAGTGATCCTTTGAATTTTGATTATTTTTAGTCTAAATGAGCTAGAGAGCTGTAATATCTTCACGATTTATGCCACCTACATAAACTGTTCAAAAGCAAAGAAGAACATTAGATTACTCCTTCTGAGATTAGGATATTTGCCTTGAAATGAAAATATCTCTCCTAGTAGTTAAATGCCTATACCAAATATCTTCTAAAGACCAACAAACTTGACCACCTTGCTAAAGTCAACTTTATTGTTATTATTATTTAACAAATAGCTGAGTGTTGTTGCATATACCTTTTAAAAACTATTTTTATTTTATGTGCATTCGTGCTTTGCCTGCATGTGTGTCTGTGTGAGGGTGTCAGATCTTGGAGTTAGAGAAAGTTGTTTGCTGACATGTCAATGCTGGGAATTGAACCCAGGTCTTCTGGAAGAGCAGCCAGTGCTCTTAACTGTTGAGCCATCTCTTCAGCTCCTCAACTTTATTCTTCACCTACAAAGAAGTCTAGAATTTGTTTAAATACCAAAACACTGCTGTTCTTGTTCTGAATCTAAAGCACACTTTATGCACCCCATAAACTTCAATCTGCTTTTCTGGTAGGCATTTTATTTTGGCCATGTTGGAAGACAGTTGTACTTTTATTACACAGACAGATCAATTAGCTTATATATAATTATTTTGACTTAATTATTAATGCAAAAACAGTAAATTGTTTTCTTCTAACGGCTACCCAAGTGATAAAAAATTATGAACAGAAAACTTATGCCCCCTCCCGAGAAGAAACTATGGTAGATTAGTCTCCTATAGCACAGTATTTCATCTGAGGAAGAATTCAATTATTTAACAAGCTTTTTTTTCTTTTTTTTAAGTTATAAAGCTGATTGGCCCATTAGGTCAGGCTACTTATTAGC
>LOJH01001033.1:0-14149 GCA_001685095.1 Ellobius talpinus | reverse complement strand
CTCTTCTGGCCTGTAGGCATACACACAGAATATTGTATACATAATAAATAAATAGATATTAAAAAAAGAATCAGTTGCAAATGCAAACTGCCTGGTTTTCAAGTGGGTTACCCCTCCAAAGACCGGCTTTGATCTCCTGCTCTCACGTGATTCTCCCTCAGTTTTTCATGTAGCTAAGATTATAGACAGGTACTATCATGCCTGGCTTAAACATGATGCAATCCAATACCATCTGTCGACTCCTCCCTCTCCATCTCTTTCAGGAACCTGCTCTCTCCTGAGGCTCATCCAGTGGGCTGTACTGCTTTCTCTTTCTTCCTCTGTGAGAGCGCCACTCTCTATAAGACTCTCAGAATTCAGGATCCGATGCCTGATACATAAGACTTCACCTCCACCTTGTTTGAAAATTGGTGCAGAAAATCCAGTTAACACCTTCAACTCCTTCACCCAATGACCTTCCCATTCCACCTCAGCCACCATTTCCTCACTCCCTACAGTGACTCTCTCAATAATATCCTAGATTTTCCATCATAGGAATACCATCACCTAACACACGCCAAATCAAATGTCTCACTGTGACCTACTCCTCCTCCCAATTTACTTGCTTATTATCTTTACTGGAATTGTTTTGGGCCTCACAGAACCTCAACCCATTAATCCCTTCACTTTCTATCCATGGAACCCTTCTTGCTTTTACTTCCCCTTTTCTCAAACAGATGTCATCACCATAGTCTGTTGCAAAAATCCACAATTGCCTTACCTCTGGTCTCCCACAGCACCTATTTGGCTATATTCCAACCCACAAAAGTCCAACTAATTGCCTTCTCAGTACTTCTACCAGAGCAACCAGAAGAAATAAGCACACACGTACACATATGTATTGTGCTGGCTAGATCTATGTCAACTCGGAACGAACTACAGTCGTCTGAGAGGAGAAAACATTGACTGAAAAATGCCTCCATAAGATTGGACTGGAGGCAAGCCTGCAGAGCATTTTCTTAATTAGCGATTGAAGGGGGAGCAAGCCATGAGGAACAAGCAACACCCCTCCATGGCCTCTGCAGACTCCAAGTTCCTGCCTTGTTTGAGTTCCTGTCCTGATGTCCTTCAACGATGAACAGTAATATGAAAACATAAGCCAAGTAAACCATTTTTCTCCCAAAACTTGCTTTTTGCTTATGGTGTTTCATTGAAACACTAGAAACCTGAACTAAGACACATATACATTTGGATTTGCTAGCATAATAAAATTTCGATCACCAACCTCAAATGGACCCTTTAGCCTAGAAAGCAATTGTTTCCTACAGTTAACTAGTTTCCTAATATTACCTGGAATAACTTTAACATCTTCTCATGTAGTCTCAGATTGTGGACCAGCTCCTTCTCATGTCCTCACACTCAGCAGGTTGCTTAACCTATACTTCAGAGAATGGAAGCCTACCTGTTTGTACTCATCTCTTTTACTACCCCATTCAAAGAAGATCCCTTCTACTATGATCCCAATCCCTTCTCACACATCCCCCAGTCCTCTCAGGAATCATGCTTCCTGCTATTCTTTGGGTAGATGCTCCCCCTTCCAAATTTATAAAAGTACTCATCCAGTTTGTCTACTAGGGATATTAGTTGTTACTACTCTTTGAAGTGGCTCCTCCTATATGTGACTTTAAAGAAACAGACAGAATTCTTTGAACTAACGCAAATTACTTTCTCATTCTATATAGCACTGTCCCAAATTTTCTGGGATCTTGTGCATGCTCTATAGTTGGACCGTCCAGTATGGACACATCTGGCTAGTGAGCTCTTGAAAACGGATTACTGAAATGGATTGCTGAATTTTGAATTTTACTTCTAATTCATGTAAGGCATAGGCATCAGACAGCACTGTGTGAAACGGCACAGCTCTTGACATAATCACATTATTTATATTATCATTCATGTGCTAGTGGTTTTGACATTGCTTCTAAGTGGCATCAGTTTGACTGTCAATTAGTCATCCACTCACACGTGTCCCAAAGAAATCTCAATTAAACATGGTTAAAACTGCATTCACTGGTACTGTAAATCCAGCCACAAACCCATGGTTGGATCACTCAAAAGCCTCAAGGGTAAGCCTACTGCTATTACTCTGCTAAATGGACACAGTATCAACCTGCCCTCAAAGCCCTCAGTCTTTATCCAAAACTTTGTGCAGTGGGTAGTGGCTAAGGAAGAAACTCACAGCTTGGCAAAATACAAAGAGGAAGTGGCAGTGGCAGGCTCGGCCACAAATGGGACTTCATATCACACTCCTTTCCCAAGGCTTAGGGGAAGATTGAAACAAAACTGTCTTCTTGACATGACAGGCCCACACTGCACTCGAGCTGAGAGCAGCGGTGGTTATATGCACAGCACCTGCACAAAATCAATCAACATTCTAGCGTCAAGTGTAAAGGGGTTAATGAACCCTTACTCCTCACTGAAGAGCTATGGACAGCTGATGGCTTCAAGGGGAGGGAGAGTCAGTTTTCTTTAAGGATGTAGTTACTGGTAGGTCAATGGACGACTCCATGCCCAGGAATAGGTAAAAACAATCAAAATTTATTGTATAAAATTATCAAACAAATAATAAGATATATTTTAAAAGAGGAAATTTTGATGGTCTTCTCAAAGGAAAACTCTTTCCAACTTCAATGTAGTTGTGCAAATGGGCATCATCATCTCAGTTCAGGTTAGAAACCCTGTATTTATCCTCGACACTTTTCTTCCTCCCACTCCCCACACCCAAGCCAATTCTTCTTGATCTTACCTCTACATCCATCTATTAAATCTGCTCATGTCTCTCCATTTCTATCACCACCATACTCTCTAGCATATACAACCAAAGCAGTCTTCTAAGTGGTCTTTCTGCTTCCAGGCAAATGATGCTATATCAACATAAAATCCTTAACTTCTCATTTTAAGATCTCAAAAGATAGATTCAACACTGTGGTTTACAAGATTCCACTGGATCTGGCCATAGCCTCTCTTGCCTCAGTGCTCAAGCCCTATTCCAGGCACCCTAGCCTTTTATTTCCCAGAAAGCATCAGGGTACAGTTTGGAGTCTCACGTGCCCTTGATATGGAATACTCTTTCCCCCCTCCACTTGTTGCCTGTCTCTTAGGCCCTCTGTTCCCAATGTAAATGTCTCTTTTTTGTAAATTCCTTTCCTAACTACAATGCCCAATGAATAACCCTTCTTGTAAATTCTTTCCATTTTTTCTATTTACCAAATCCACAAGCGTGTAAATGTCTAAACCTGCTGAAAGTCACTTTTCTATATTAAAATACATGAACTACCAAGAGTGTTGCTTTCTCTTGTAGTTTTAGAGCCTTGCACAGTGCATAGCACCCAAAATGTACTCAGATATTTATTGAATACGTTCATGAATTATAGTCATCTCTGTGGCTTTAGCAACAAAAAAATCACAGAAGGTAAAACCAAAGCAATAGCAGGACTATTATCTCTGCTGTGCTCTGATGATTTTGTGGGATTTACAACCAGGTCTGACAAACAGAAGGCACTGAACAAATATTTATAGAATAATGAGTAAACTAGGTAGGGTAATAATTAAAAATTAGCATAATAGAGTTCATCTAAAGGTCATAAAGATACAAAAAAACAAAAGAGGAAATCATATTCATCTCCATGAATAAGAGAGAGAAAATTTAATAAAATTCAGTATATATTCACAATGTTAAAGAAGAGCAAAAACTTAAATACATTTATTTTGCTGTTAGTTTTTTTTTTGGTAAGTGACAGAGTTTTGCTATGTGACTCAGGCTGGTCTTGAACTTGCTATATAGCCCTAGCCTTGAATTCATGATCATTTTACTTAAGCCTTCCAAGTATGCTGATTACTGGCACATGCCATGTCTGGTTTAAATGCAGTTTCTTACTTTTTTTAAGGACCAGCAAGTAATCAGGCCAGAATGTCTTTAACTGGGAAATGCCACTTGAGGCATCCTCACTGAAACCCAGACCCACACAAGGATTAACACCATTAGTTAACATTGATCCCCAAATTCTCATCGGTACAGTAAGACGTGAAACACGGCAATGGCTATAGCTATGAGAAATAGGGCAGAGTAGCTATTTGAAGATAATTAAGGTTATCCATCTACCAAAATGGAAAAAATAGAAAAATACTAAAAATAAATTAGGTGAAGTTGCTGGATAAAATATCCATGATTCATTAGTTGTTCATATGCTAGTAATAAGCAATCAGAAGATAACAGAACCCTCCACCACAATATCAGCAACAAATCATCATGAAATTCTTAACCTAAAATGTGATGTACATAAAGAAACCACAAAATTTTACTAAGAGTTATAAAGAGATGCATTGTGTTCCTGCAAAATGACTTAATTTTATAAACTAATTTAATAAAACTATGACAAAATAGCTATGGTGAGATAGTGATTATTAGAAATAGTGTTTAAACCACCCAGCAAGGTGGAATAAGTCATTAATTCCAGCACTGAGGAGGAAAGGATCAATGTCATCCTTGACTACATAAGGAATTTGAGGCTAGCCTAGAATAGATAGAATTATTTCTCAAACAAAGAACAATAACAACAACAAAATGATATTAAATATCATAGGGAAATGTCATGGTAAAGTGTTAAAAAAATCCATGATTAAAAACTGTCAATAAAGGAGTAGGGGTATAGCTCAGTCATAGAACATATGTTTACCATGCACCAGACCTCTGGGGTCAAAGCTCATCATTAAAACTCTCCCACAAAAACTATGTAGAAGGATTCTAATTATGTGGAAATATAATCTAAAGCAGTAGGAAATTTTATACATATATATATAAATGTTAGCTAATGTTAGCTACAGTATAACTTCATGGTTATATAGCAATGCTCAAAGATTTTAGTTTGAATTATGTGTGTATGTTTGTGCAGATGTAAGTGCAGGTGTCTGTGGAGTCTAGAAGAGGGCACTCGATCCCCTGGAGCTGGATTTACAAGCAGTTGTGAGCCACCTTAAGTGGGCGCTGGAAACTAAACTTGGGTCCTCTGCAAGAGAGATACTGGCTCTTAATTGCTGAGCCACCTCTTCCATTCTACCCAAAAGTTTAATTTGATACTTTGAAACTTTTTGGTGATCACAAATTATAATTAATTGCATTAACTTTATAACCAGAAAAACTATTTTCAAGATGTTTACTACTGGTATCTAAACAATACATATTTACACCAAAATCAGTCTTGCCCATTAACAAAAGGAACTATTTTCTAGGGGTTGAACTCAGAACGTCAGTCTTGTACAGCAAGTGCTTTTACTCTCTGAGACTTCTCCCTGACCCTATATTCATTAACAACAACAACAACAACAACAACAACACCTCTGGTTTGGAAACAGGGAGGGTTACATGTAGCCCAGGCTAGCTTGGAATCACTATGTAACCAAGGATAGACTTGAATTCCTCATCCTCCTTCCTGCATTTCAATCACTGAGATTACAGATGTATGCCACCATGCCCAGTTTATGTCGTGCTGGGATGGAACCAGGGCATTTTGGATGCTAGGCAAACACTCTATCAACCAAGCTACATCTCTAACCTGGTGCTGCTTTTTTTCTTGTCTAGTCACAATAAAACACAGATTCTGAGTTACTTTCTCTTTTGGATACCTGCAACGGAAACTAGCATATTAGGACCAGCCTTTAAGACTTCCATATTTGACGATTAAAGAAATAATAAACCCACACCAGAAAACCATCCAGTACAAATTAATAGTGCCAAGGGCAGAGACCATCTCCAAACAAAATTAATGTGCAACCTGTAGCCTCAAGCTAAATGCCAAGTTCTACTTATCCAAGGACTCAAGCAAGAGATAAGGCAAACTATCTGATTTCTTAGATTCCTGTGGTCAGATACACTTTCCATAGCAACCACACAGTAGTCATAGTAGCAATCAAGTGCCCATTTTCTCCTCTCCAGAGCACAGTACAATTAGATGATAAACAAAGAAATCTTGCATAGAAAGTCAGTGATTTGCATCAAACTGATAAAAATGAAAGCACAGAAACAGCGAAAAGAAGACCATGTTACCTCTGATGAATTGAGGCCTTGAGGGAACAGGGCTTAAGTAGGACACAAATTATTTCAAAAAAGAAAAGAGAATGCTTGAACAAGTAATTTCATGGACTCTGCGCCTTTCAACATAATATAAGGAATAGGTGAAAACATCGTGAGCTTACACAAAAACATCAAGAGAAGGTGGGAGAAAAGTCTACAGTATAACAGCAGTCAAAAGATTCAGTCACAAAGAAAAACAGAATCGTGACTTTTGCAGGAAAATAGGTGTAACAAATTACAATGACGATATTAACAATGTGTCTCAGACTCAGAAAGACAAATACTGCATGTTTTCCCTCACACGCAGAGCCTAAATTTTAATATGTATCCAGGTGCGTCTGTGAGTGGGGGTACAGGCTAGAAGACTGGAAAGGGGATCATGAGAGAGGAAAAGGTCTTATCCTAAGGGAATGTTGGTGAGAAGAAAACAGGGTCAAAGAATATATGTGACATGCAGGCAGAAGGAGGACCAATGAGGTGAAGAAAGGGGTTAGGTGGAAAAAGGCAGGCTGCTGTGTGAGGAAAATCAATAAAGCCAAAGTATGTTCGAAAATGCCGTGATGACATCTATCACTTTGTATGCTAACAACAATAACAACAAAAGAAAAGGCAACTAATGACTATCCAGAGAGGAAGAATCAGCCTCACCCAGGGATGAGCCCCTAATTTGTTATTCAATACTCTGAAGCCATATACACACAAAGAACAGAAACTTATTTAGCAGGTTGTATTTATATATTTATGCATACACGAATGCACACACATATGCAACAAATAATAATAATGAAGTTATCAATTTGAAAGTGGGGGGACATGGAAGAAACTGGAAGGAGGGGACTTTAGAGGGGCTGGGGGAGGATAGGGAAGAAGGAAAATAATGTAAATATATTTTTATTTTAAATACATACACACACATAAAAAAAAACTAATATGGCTGGGTAGATAGCTTTATCAGTGAGGTGTTTGCCATTTAAGCATGAGGACCTGAGTTTGATCTTCAGAACCTATGTAAGAAAGCTCGAAATAGTGGAGCATACTTTGTAATCTGTGCTGGGGAAGCAGAAACAGGTAGACTCCTAGTGCTTACTGGCCAACCAGCCTAGCTTAATTGGGGAACGCCAAGCTGGTGAATCCCTGTCTCAAAAACAAAGGTGGACAACACCTAAAAATGCTACTTATTGTCACTGATCCAATGCCTCAACACAAATGCACAGATGTGTGCATGTACACACACATGCATGCTTATCTGCATATATGTACTAACATAAACACACACACAAACATGATCTGGAAACCTTAAGTGTTTTAAGCATTTTCCTAGCTCTTCTTTATAATTAATCAGTTCCACAGCAGTGATGCAATTGGTAGTGACAATAATTGCAGCTTCAGGTGGCTTAAAGCTCCTCAGCAGAGGAGCTGATCACATTTCAGGTTTTTAAAGATTCTTAGCAGCTATCTGTGTTTTCTCAGGCTCAGATGGAATGGTTGTGAGAGATAAGGATAATTTGTAGGGCAGCATTAAGAAAATGGTGACCACAAAATGAGATGGCTAAATACAAGCAAGATGTACCCCTGAAAATTTCTCTCTCTCTGTCTCTCTCTCTGTGTTTGTTTTTGATTTTCGAGACAGGGTTTCTCCCTGTAGCTTTGGAGCCTGTCCTGGAACTCGCTCTGTAGAACAGGCTGGCCTCAAACTCATAGAGTTCTGTGAGTGTTGGGATTAAAGGTGTGTACCACTACCATGCGGCCCCCAAAAGTTTCTTAAATATAGAGTAATAAAGTCAATATTTGTAGAATGAAAATCAACTCCATTCAGAAAGATACTCACTGTTTGAAGCAATATCAATCAAAAGAGTTTCTTCTGCTTCTATGGGGAAGGAGAAAAACACAATGGAATCAGAGAGGAGAACACTACTCATTATCACTAAAGCACTATTTCATAACTAAACAATCACTCAGTCACCCCTCCAGAGTCTCAGAACACATTAAAGAATTCTTTGACTGCTTTTGTTCGGAATATTTTTAAAAAGAATTTTTATAACCCCAGGTTATAAAGACTATGTACAATTCAACTTAAAAAAATGAGTTGATCAAGGACTCAATTGGAACTCCTCAAAGAAAATCAAGGGATGGTGACTTAATAGAAGGGAACATGATAACATGTTCGTTCAAGTGAAGGCCAGTTTAGCTTTCTGTGATCTTTCGATCTTATAGGAAGCCAGAGAAGTGACTAAAATCCTCAGAGAATTCTTCTCACAGAATTACTCTCAACTCAGACATAGTCTCTGAAAATTTGTCAATGATCTCATCTCTGCTTTTGCCCTGTCAAAGAGTAGAGTATACTTAGTTTTTTTTCTTAGGCTTTAGTGAATATCTGTGGGTCTAAAAGGTATCATATCCAATAAGAAGTTTCAGACGCAATGCCATCTTAATTGGAGCATGATTCACAAGAGCCATCCACTGATGTGATGACCCAGATAGATGAATAAAGAAGATCTAGTGTGTAACACACAGTGGAATACTGTTTAAGGACAGAGAGAATGAAATCTAGTCCTTTTGGCCATTGGATGGAACTGGAGGACATTATGTTAAGTGAAATAAACCATCACAGAAGGATAAATATTGCATGTTTTCACTTATATGTGGAAGCTAAAATACGATCTCATAGAAGCACAGAGTAGGACTAGAGACTGGGGTCAAGTAGTGGGTAAAGGGATCCAGAGAGAGTATATACGGGATAGCAAAGTACAGTTAGATAGGAGGACTAAGGTCTAGTATACTACAGCATAGCAGGGTAGTTACAGTAGATGACATTACTACAGATCTTAGAAAAACTAGATGTCTTTTACGGTTCCTAATACAAAGAAATGCTATTGTTTCAATTTGATCATTGCATATTTCAGATTGTTACACTGTACTCCCTAATATGCACAAATGTTATGTGTCAATGGGAGGGGGGAGAGAAGACAGCACAAGCCATTTGCAAGTTTAGAGTTCTCTTTTCTCTCGTTGGTTTTCCTGGACTTCCTTTCTCTTGACTGGACTATCTGAACTCAACCTACCTTCTCTCTGACTTCCCTAGCACAGGCTACTGTCTCACAGCTGACACTTGGTTCTGAGCTGGAATCAACCACGACCTCTGTTGATCAGATGGGAAGCCACACACTTTTCCAGCTCCCTCATTGCACTCCATTCAACACCAGGTTCTACTACTATTCAGGTGCAAAGAGCAGCGATTAGTAAGGCACAAAGTTGTCCAATAGCAGAGTGTAGTCCTGCTCTCCGTTGTAGGTTTACGTAAGTAGGAAATGAAGACGTAATCTATATTCACTGTTGCTCTGTAATGCCATTTAGTTCCACGAAACTCTGAGTGACTAGTTTCCCAAATAGAAATGCAAGTCAGGAAATGGAAAGGAAGTGAAAACTCAAGGGTATAACATTTCAATTTGTCATGGGGGAAAAATGGCATACGTCTTCCACTGCAATATAGCAACTGGCTGTCTACTTCTTATTAAAAATAATGGAAATGAGACCCTAGGGGTAATAGGAAAGGCCCAAATCATGCTCGGACACAGAAACCTTTGGCTCTTTTGTGAGTGTAGCAACCCTATTACAGCATGTAGGAGCCTTGTTTACAATGTGTCCCGCGCAGGGCAGGTTCAACAACTGGCTTGCTTTTCGATACACCTTAGACGCGACTCCTGTACGTATTTCAATTTACTCCCTCCTCTTTATCTTCCTCCTTTCCCCTATCTTCTCCTCTCCTTGTTCCTTTCGCTTTTTGTTGTTGTTGCAGGCAGGGTTTCCCTACATGGCCAAGTCTAGCCTGGAACTCTTCCTTGGCCTCTAATTTGCAACCCTCCTGCTTCAGCCTCCTTCTGGGATATAGGTGTGAGCCACTATGGCCAGCTGAGTATTTTTGAGTTCTTAATACACACTGTGTTTTCTTTTCAGTGCACTGTTTTAAAAGTCATACACACTGACTATATTCACTTACAGGGATAAATCCTGAACAAATAATAAATATGCAGGGAGATTTATGTGCAGAGATGTTCACCCCATTCCTATTTATACCAGTGAACAGTAGTCCAAATGTCAACCAGAGGGAATAATTGGATTATGAGCTATTCATAAAATGGAACAGCATATAGCCATTGACAGCATGGGACAACACTCATAATATAGTAGCAAGTGAATGAGAGGAAAATGTTGTATAGGATGAATCCTGCTTAAATGATGTGTTGTGTGCACAGAGAAAAAAATAGATATTAGGTGTCTCTAAAGGACGCTTTAGGTGACTTATTTTTTTCGTGCATTGCTGCTCTTTCCAACCCTTTTACAGAATGCATGTTACTGTTGTGAAAAGATCAAAGTTCACTGTAGAAAGCACCTGTGCAAGGTGGGACTCAAGCTCTCAAGATCCTCCACTGGGTACAGAATGCTTCTCCCTGAAAGAAGCACTGAACCTTTGGGAGACATAAGACATTTGTTCTCTAGTAACCAGCTTCCTTTCTAGAGCAATGGGAAGTTACAGAAGCAATACCTCCTACACAGCTCTCCCAGCTTTTGAGTTCCATTGCAGCAAACGAACCAAGATTTTTCTATGTTCAGTCCTCAAATGTGAAGCCAAGTGGTCCCTCCCCAGAGTTATGATTCACCAATGTCAAGGCTTGAGAACCAACAGAACTGAGTATGAGGCATGACAGTCAGATACTTCATGTTGCCAAGGTGACTTAAATCCAAAGTGCCGAATATGGGAATCCTTTACAATGGACAGAATGTTGGTTAGGCCCAAGGTCGTCATTGAAATCCACATATATGTCAGTCAGCATAAAAGATTAGTTATACATAATCTCCAACCCTACTCACTGAAGCAGGTGCTATATACATATGTAGTTTAAAATATAATTCTTCAGCATTTTAAACATAACACTTATCTTTTCAATGGCCGGTTAGAAGTGTTAACTTTTTCTGTGAAGAGTAATATATTTCATTTTACATGCAGTGACAAATTTGAGTATGTATGGCATCATACACTGCATTAATGACCAAGGCGAAGCCGTATAAAATTAGCCAAGTCATTAAAGCAAGTACCTTGAACACATTTGAAGTGGCTATTTATAGGAATGATATCTTGAACATGCTGTTCCTTCCCATGCAACTGGATTATTAACCTAGAACACAGAAGAATGTATTAATGAATAGTTACTGAAAATGACAAATCTTTAGCAATAAAACACCTTGCTGTCTTGCTACACAAAATAGTATATGTTTATTGGACTTGCTGGATTTAGTCCATTTGATCTGTGTATCACAATTAGTAAATGCTGCTCAAGGGCTAAGAGTGGTGATCAATATCTGAACATCCAAACTGGCTTACATGCATAAAGAATGTATATATCTATGTCTTAAAAACAGTCTTAAGAGCATGCATTGCAAGTTACACACCTTCATTGTATAAACATGAGACTGGAGAACCTATAACTTTAACGGAACTCACTGATGGCAGGGACCATGGCTATCTTTTGGTCATAGTATTTCTAGTGCTTAGTTCAGAGACTGGTATGTCACAGACACTCAGGTGCACTGAATCAATGAACCAGACAACCGGTTCTTTAGTTTTTCACGTTCGGGTTCATGTCATTGACCAAAGAAGGGTTCTGTCTCTTTCGCACATGCATGTAGGTTGCTGGAGGAATAAGAAGAATTATTCCTGAACCAGCAAAATAACAGCAAAGAGGTAGCCCAAACCAATAAATGGGTTGCCTTCATACCCTTTGTGTATGTTCTCTGCTTTCTAACTTCAGGCTGGTATTTTTTTATGCAAGCATGAATGAATTTGGCTTCCAAGTATGAAGTGCAAGACTTCTAGATTCATGTATTCTTACTCCTTACATTGTTGAGACAGGGTTTCACTGTAGTTCAGGCTGACCTATAACCCAGTGTATAGTTCAGGCTGATATCAAACCCATGATCTTCCTGCCCAGCCTCCAAAGTGCAGGGACTGTAGATGCATGCCACCACGTTGGGCTCATTTTTTAAAAATCACTACTTCTTAGTGGCACAGAATCCAAGTATAACCTAATTAGTAAACCGCTGTTCTAAACATCAACTGCTTCCTTCACATCAAGCACTCTTCAGTTTTGTTCAAGAATATCTCTTTTATTCCTGAGCCCCACTTCAAATCCACCCTCCTCTGTGAAGCCTTTTCTGAACAGTTCTAAGCAGAACCAGCAATCTTCTCCCCCTAGCATGGCCTTCCAACAGAACACTTAATTTCCCCTCAAGTGGAGCTCCTTCAGAGCAATGACCCTATTCAGATCTGCCTACAGTCTAGCAGATACTCAATCACTACCGGTTAAATAGGTGAACAACTTTAATTACACTATAAGCAGAGGTTAATTTCCAAATGAAACTCCCTGAAGAAGTAAATATTTTTAACTTTTCATTGTTTTCCCTGCAAAACCCCATATGTTTATTTTTCATTTTGGTCTCTCAAGCAAAGCTCTTCCATATTCAGAACCACAGAGCTAAATGTGGAGCTAGGCTTCAAGTTCTAAGACAGAAAGTCCAAAAGTAAAAACTTCTGGACACCTAGGTCAGAGAAGACATTAAGAGGAAAAAAAACCTTTGATGCATACAGATGGTATTATAGTTTCAGGTGTCTGCAGTGAATGTTTTCAAAAGAAATTTCACGGCCACACCTTTAATCCCAGCACTTGCGGAGACAGATAGGCAGATCTCTGAGTTCAAGGCAAGCCTGGTCTACAGAATGAGTTCCAGGACAGCCCAGGGCTACACAGATACCCTGTCTAGAAAACAAAACAAACCTTTTCTCTGTGGAATTCTGGATTATTATGCATAGGTTTAGAATCTCAGCTATGCAATGTTGTAACTGAACAAGAAACCTAGCCTCCCTTTCTCTATCTATAAAGGGGCATGATAAGCACTTAGAGCCACCGTCAAGTCACCATGCAGTAGTTGTTGCTATACCCTTAGCATTTATATGCACTCACACCACAGGGATTTGATTTCTCTGCGGGGAAATAGTCAAGAATGCTCCCCTTGCCAAGTTTAAGAGTTTTTCTAGTACAAGAGATTAGACAGGACAAATTCGTTATCCTAAGGCCAGCTACTGGCTCTCATTTTAGAGTTCTAAACCCACTAAACGGGTTCGATTCCTGTGTTGTGGTCATTTCAATGATGTAGCTATTCCACTTGATTCTTATAACTTTGACTTTTTTTGATTGAAGAGGAAACCAAGAGACTTAGAATCTACTGGTTTGTGCAGGTTATACTTCTTCATACTGTTTCCACCTTTCGACATGATAGCGGAATCGAACCTTTCAATTCACTGTTCCATTGAATGCACACTTATTAAACTAGTCTTCCTGGATTTTTATAAAGTCTAGGGAAAATAATATGAATGTCTCACATCAGCACAACCGACCAAGCAGGATCTAGGAAAAAGCTACTTGGGGAAAAGACAAGTCTGGAACATTAACAGTAGAACATTTCCATAGCACTTTTACTTTGCAAACCACTTTTGCACTCATGATTCTCCCAGTTAAACCTCCAAAAGTTCTAAGACAGTTTATGCTTTTATTCAACGTAAGAGGAAAGAAACCAAGACTCAGAAAACCTTATTAACTTGGTTACACAACACATGTCAGTTACAGGGTGCAGGAACTAAGAACCCAGGCTTCCTGCTTCCCTGTCCATTGCACCCTTCCACTGAGCCACAGGGCCTGGAGTTATCTAGCAACTTAGAAGTTGGTGATGGGAGGCCTCTGCTCAGGAAGCGCTCACTCTGCACACCTGGCTGTGAAACTGTTGCCTGCTTGGCCATGGGGGCTGGCTCCTTGCGGTTTCGAACTCAGGGAGTTTTATGGAAGAAGGCGCTCTCCTCCGTGGGAGTCAGGTGGTTACTTACTCATATTGCCCGTTCCTCTGGGCTAGGGTCAGGGCGCAGGGCTCCCGGAGGGGGCCCTTCATCTCCAAACCCTCCACCATATGCAGGCACTGGTCAAGGGTCTCTCT